>SJYV01001971.1:752177-764727 GCA_006410875.1 Neotragus pygmaeus
CTGTCCTATGCATTGTAGTGAATATATAACCAGGTCTCATTCTCTTCTATATAATTTTTTTTCCTCTAGGAAATATATACCTGGCAGATGTTTAACAGGTACGTATCAGCAGCAAATGAAATGATGTTGGTACATAATTTGGTTGTAAAGTTTATAAACTGCTTTAAGTTGACAGAAATAGTGCAAATGAAGACTGTAAATGGACATAAAACATGAAATATCTCTCTCACTCACCTATCTTTTCTCCTTAGATTTCTCTCTCCCAAACTAGGGATTCCTCTGTCTTTCCCCTTCCTCTAAGAGGCTTCTGAGGTGGTGCAGCAGTAGAGTACTTGCCTGCCAATGCAGGAGACATAAGAGACAGGGGTTTGATCCCCAGACTGGGAAGATCCCCTGGAAAAGGAAAAGGCAACTCACTCCATTATTCTTGTCTGCAAAACTGCATGGACAGAGGAGCCTGGCGGGCTACNAGTACTTGCCTGCCAATGCAGGAGACATAAGAGACAGGGGTTTGATCCCCAGACTGGGAAGATCCCCTGGAAAAGGAAAAGGCAACTCACTCCATTATTCTTGTCTGCAAAACTGCATGGACAGAGGAGCCTGGCAGGCTACAACCCATGGGATTGCCAAGAGTCAGACATGACTGAGCATGCACAAAGAGGCAGATGTAACAGCCTCACACAGAGCGATTAGAAAAAGGGTGGCTCTGATTTATTTAGGACTCCCAGCATCAGGGCACAAAAATGACAAAGTACCTCAAAAATCAAAGATTAGGCTCATTCCCCTAAGGTGGACAGCTTGCTTACAACAGCCTGGTAAGTGAACCCTGTCAATAACGTCCATAGGAAGTAGTGGCCAAAAAATGGCAGCCATAGGGTTTTGAGTTACTTCGTGGTTTTGTAAAGGATGGCATCTAATTTCCCCAAAGATCCTGTGTCTGGGAGAAATTCATCCACTCTCTTCTTCTGGAGCTTTGATACATGACATGTCACAATACTTCTGAGTGGGCTTCTGCCAGTGGTGCAAAAACTGATGACATGAAGCAGGTACCCACAATGGCACAGCTGCTCATGGGTGCATTTAAATCAACGCCTATTCTTCCCGTGCCATCAGGCAAAGCCCCTTTTACTGCTCTCATACAAATACGGCTTCATTTTATTTCCTGCCTGGCTTTGTGTAATTTTGACATGTCCTCAGTCAAACACGACCCAGTCCTTCAATCAGGCCCTATTTTTCTGGAGATGGGAAAACAAGAGGAAGCTAAAGTAATTATTGAAAACTCATAAGCAGCAGCTTTAGCCTAATTACCTTGACTTTCCTTTTTAATTTTTCTATCGATCGTCTCTTGTTAATATACAAGTATTGACTGAGCCAGGAGAGCCTGGTGTTACTGTGATAAGAACAGATGCCGCCGCAAAGTAAGATGGAATTAGCAGATCCAATAGTCAGCTCTTCTTTCTCAGAAGCACACACGTACAGCACAGACTTTGGTGGGGGACCCTCTTAAGAATCACCAGCAGCATCTACACAGCAAGCATCTTTGTTCAATGCCTTTGCGGTCTGTTCTGCCTTTGCCACCAGGGGGCAGCTGGGAAAAAGAAAAACAACCCCGTTTTCTTTGTTCCTCTCCTGATGTTAAAATAATACAATGTCCCTTACTTTCAGCACANAAAGTACTGGAGTTTCAGCTTCAACATCAGTCCTTCCAATGAACACCCAGGACTGATCTCCTTTAGGATAGACTAGTTGGATCTCCTTGCAGTCCAAGGGACACTCAAGAGTCTTCTCCTACACCACAGTTCAAAAGCATCAATTCTTCAGCACTCAGCTTTCTTCATAGTCCAACTCTTACATCCATACGTGACCACAGGAAAAACCATAGCCTTGACTAGACGGACCTTAGTCGGCAAAGTAATGTCTCTGCTTTTCAATATGCTATCTAGGTTGGTCATAACTTTCCTTCCAAGGAGTAAGCATCTTTTAATTTCACGGCTGCAATCATCATCTGCAGTGATTTTGGAGCCCCCAAAATAAAGTCTGACACTGTTTCCACTGTTTCCCCGTCTGTTTCCATTAGCTCAGGGCAGTTCTGGGAAGAGTGATCTGCTAACCCAGGCACTGGGAGGTGAGCACAGGGGCCCCGGTAGAGAGGCTCTGGGTGGAGCACCCTACAGTATTGCCTTAAGGCTGGAACATCCCTGTGGGGCTGGATTTGGATAAAGAAGGCAATGGACATCAGTTTCACATGTTTGAGACTAACTTGCTGAAACCTACAAGCAACTTTCCAGGGTTCATTTTGAAACAAGCGGGAAGTCAAAGAAGTCACTGTCCCTCCCTTGTGAAGTCATACTGTCTTGGGAAAAGCAGTCTCTGTCCCCTCTGAAAATAAAGGAGCTGGTAGCCAACTGAAGGTTCAGGAAGGAAGCAGGGGTACTTCCCAGACACACGTCTCCTTGGCTGGGCTTTCGCACTCGAGGATGTACTCTAGTCCATGCACAGCGTGAGCCTGCCTTTTCCAGCCTCTTCCTAGAAGTTTTCTTGTCCCACAAACATGCTCATTCCTTTAAAGTCATTAACAAAAAGGAAGCAGCATCACTTCCAAAACCTTGCAGAGAACTACCTTGAGGACCTGGAGAGAAAATAACAAGTGTGTCAGATCAGAGCTATCATTAGAAGCGCTGCAGAAAACCCAAGGAAGCCTGCGCCAGCTGCTTTGGAAACTTGGATAGAAATGATGCTGGGAGAGGGAAAGCCACAGACGGCCAGCAGTAGGGTTCCGAAGCTGGTGCCTTCGGGCACCTGGGAACCTGCTTCTTCCCTATCTACGGAGAAGACAGAAATACGGATTCTCCCATGCATTATGCCACAGCCTGCATAACCAGCTGCATAGTTTAGGGATCTAGTCTAAAATGACAGTGAGAGCTTCCTGTTCAAACATTATTAAGAATTTCAACAGCAGCAGCAGAGGATTAAACCAAATCCAGGGCTCTTCTTGGTGCAGGGATTTTGTGAGGAAAGGCAATTAAATATTTCGGTGACTGTACACAGGAAGTGGGGTCTTCCCCGATAGCTCAGCAGTAAGGAATCTACCTGCAATGCAGGAGCCGCATGTTCAGTCCCTGGGTCGGGAAGATCCCCGGGAGGAGAAAATGGCAACCCACCCCAGTATTCTTGCTTGGAAAATCCACGGACAGAGGAGCCTAGCAGGCTACAGTCCATGGGGCCGCAAAGAGTCGGACACAGCAGCACAGCACAGCAGCACACAGTGGGTGACCCCTACAGCCAGCCTCGCACGGCAGTCACCACGGGTGATTTGGGCTTGGCAGAGTGAGGGGCGTGGGAAGGAAGAGGGGACGGACATTTCCCCGCGCCTTGCTGTGCAGGGTGATCTGTGTACATGGTTCCAATTCATCCTCATTTGACAGATGAGGAAGCCACAAAGGTCAAGGCTCAGGACAGCAAAGTGACTTCCCTGGGGGCATATGACTGATGTGTGTGTAAGCTGAAATTTGTACCCATTTCTGGCTTTGAGTCCCTGTTGATTGATTGGTTGCTGGTTGGTTTGTTGCTTCTTTGGTTTACCTTTTCCACAGCCATGTTCTGAAAGCGCTAACAGCTTGTAGGGAAAAAAGCACTTATATCTGTTTCCAGATTTTTTCCCCTACGAGGTTAAAGAATGTCAATACTCAATAATGATTTTAATGAGATAAAGGATTAATTAATTCTCTGGGTTCTGGTTCAGTAACAACACCACCACCTCAGAGCCTTATCTGAAGAGGAAGCTCATTCAACCACCTGTGTGCTCATAAATACATACAGACCACAAAAGCAGAGGGGAGAAGGATGTGTGCACAACAATAAGAGTGGAAACCCAGGAAGAGAGGAGGAAGGAAAGGAGGTGGATGGATGGAGGGGATGCGTATGAAAAGGAGAGAAAGAGGGTGAAGGAAGACCAGTCACTGCATCCCACTTTCTGGACCTTATTTCATTTCGTCCGCACAATAGCCTTCCTAAACAGATCTTGTTTTTATGCCTGCTTCACTGATGAGGAGCCAGAAGCTTACAGCTGTTAGTTACCTCTACCCGGCCTCCCCACCCTGTGTATGGCTGAGGCTGGGTGCTACAGGCTGCTCGCTCTTTCTCTTCTGTAAGGAAAGTGGTGCGGGCTGTGTTCTATGTCAGGCTGGGTNTCCATTCATCTGTTGATGGACATCTAGGTTGTTTCCATGTCCTGGCTATTATAAACAGTGCTGCAAAGAGCACTGTATACAAGGCACTTTCTATGTGCTGGCTCATTTAATCTTTATAACAAGCCTATAAAATAGGTACTTCTACTATCCCCACTTTACAGACAAAAAATTAGATAGTAAGTTTAGCTAACTTATTAAAGATTACAGTTAATACGTATTATCTAAGGTTTAAGCCAGGCATTTGGACTCACATCTAAGCACTTATCATATAAAGTATACTGCCTCAGTGGTTGCATAATATTCCACCACTTATTTGGTATTTGGTACTCCAATGTTTCATAGAGTAAAAATGAAAACAATAAGATGAAAAAAAATACGGAGTGACAACAGAAGCAATAAGCGGAGGAAAAAAGTAGAGAAGTCGAAAAAAGTTTTTCTTGGGATGTAGAAATAAATTGGGTCAGGAGGGAGAAGGAAAATGAGCTTTCAAAAATTAATTCCTAGGGGATTCCCTGGCAGTCCAGTGGTTATGACTTGGTGCTTTCACCACCAGGGCCCAGCTTCAATCCCTGAGCAAGAAACTAAGATCCTTCAAGACGCATGGAGTGGCCAAAAACAAAACTCACAAATCATCTCTTAGGCGAATTTCTAAACATATCTAATCCAAAAGTGATTGTGTACTTCGAATAATTTTTTTAGCCTTGCCAGGCATCATGCAGGATCCATCCTGCAGAGACCCCCTTCCAGAGATGAAAGGAGACCACATCTCCTCCAGTGGAAGCGTGGAGTCTCAACCACTGGACCAAAAAGCAAGTCCTAGAAAAACATCTTTTTTTAAGTAAAGGAACAAATGCTTATTATGTATTACTTTCATGATAAAAAGCATCAGCTAGATCCTTTGCAACATTTGGGAAATATGCAGCAAAGAATTCAGGCATTAGATGTGTCCAAGTTTAGCTGCATGTGTGATTCCTTGGCCTCAGCTAATCCAAAGGGTGCACAGAATCTTCTGAGAGCCTTCACACAATCTTATAAAAGTGACAGACCCAAATCACCAATCAGCACTGGCCTTACTTGCTGCCAAGTGCTACATGGAGCAGAAATTCACATTTGCAAACCCAACAGTGGTGGAATAATATACAACCATTTGTAATATTAAGAACCGGTGACAATAGTTCTCACCAGAGCTCTAGTTCTACCTGACCCCTCATCTTACTTTTCAGTGACTTTGGGTGTGTATGTTTTATTCAACATTCTTCCACCCACACTCCCTAGCATCACTATAATTAATCAGATTTGTGTTTACTGAGTAAAGATCATACGTCACATATTTCATCTTCCCCTAGAAAGTCTTTTTTAAATTAAGCCTCAAGGTAAAGTGATACTGTATTCAAAGAGTTAAGAGCTGGTGCTTTGAAATCAGACTGTCCTGGACTCAAATCTTAGCTCTCTCACTCACTTCTGACTTATAAACTTAAGTGNGAGAACTTGATCTTCACCGGAAATAATAAACACTTTAAAATGTAGATAATCATGTATTTTTGTTGCAGAGAACCTGTGATCTTTTAGAGATATCTGCCAAAAGTAGCAGAGTGGGGACACACAGCTGCTTTCACTGGCTATCAGGGTTGTCCCCTCCCTCTGGGAGGGCCTCTTTAGGCTTGCTGAGAGCACATAGTTCCCAAACACTGCTTGTTGGTCAGGGTTGTGTGAAGGGAGNATCTGCCAAAAGTAGCAGAGTGGGGACACACAGCTGCTTTCACTGGCTATCAGGGTTGTCCCCTCCCTCTGGGAGGGCCTCTTTAGGCTTGCTGAGAGCACATAGTTCCCAAACACTGCTTGTTGGTCAGGGTTGTGTGAAGGGAGATTTTTTTTCTCCCCTTTCCAAAGCCAGACAGCCACGACCGAGAAATGCTAATCTGGTAGAAATGCCTCTTCCTGACCCTAAGACCCAAACCCAGATGATCGCAAGGGAACTTGTGTCAGTGTAGGGGAAGAGGGGCACTGCAGTCCCAGACACCGAGATGGAGCCTTACCTGGGAGTCTATGACAAATATCAGTGCTCCCGTTCCTCGGAAGATCATCTCATAGTCAAAGGTAGGGTCAAAAAAGTCAATCTGTCCTGGGAAGTCCCAAATCTGAAAATTAACAAAGGAGCTGTTGGAAACGTCCTCCCGGCAGATCTTGTTTGTGCTCTCCAAGAACAGCGTTTCGTTGGGAGACATTTTATGGAAGACGACTTTCTGGATGGATGACTTGCCACTCCTTCTGAGGCCCATGAGCAGGATCCTCGGCTTTACCTCCGTGCTGAAGGGGTCGCTAAAGTCCAGAACTGGGAAAACCACAAAACAAGAAGGAAGGTGAGAGGCTGTCACAGTGGTTAGTGAGAGGAGTTTCACTTCCGCCTTACACATGATTTAGGATCCACAGACAATACTACCTTTTCAAATACAGAAAGCGCAAACTCCATCGCTCCCTCATCAAGGGACCAGCTTTTAGTAAGTGAAAAACCCTGAAAAATGCTGCATCACCATCTCTCACACCATCTCAGAGGGCCAGAAAACCTGGACAATTCCCCACCACAAGCAGGAACTCTAGAGTGTGAAGACTAGACGTTTCCTGGAACGGACTATACAGGGAAACAATCCATCTTAGCATTCCAGAATAAAGTCCTTCTTTGCCTAGATCATCAGTGTTTGCTAAAGAGATGCTTGTTTACTTGAATTATGCCTCAAAGAAACAATTTTGGAGTTCATCAAAATTTAAAACCTCGTGGCTTCAAAGAACACATCAAAAAAGTGAAGACAATCCACAGAGTAGGAGAAAACATTTGCAAACCATATATGAGAAGGGTCTAGTATCCAGAATACATAAAGAACTCTTACAATTCAACAGTAAAAAGATAATCCAATTTTAAAATGTGTAAAGGATTTAAATAGACATTTCTCCAAAGATACACATATGGCTAATAAACACACGAAAAGATGTTCAACATCATTAGTCATAAAGGCAATGCATATGAAAAAAATGAGATGCCACATCATACCCCACTAGGATGGGTTAAAAAAAATTGACAATAACAAGTGTTAGTGAGAATGTCAGGAAATGGGATCTCTCATACACTGCTGGTGATAACATAAAACGGTGTGCTTTGAAAAAACAGTTTGGTAGGTCCTCAAAAGCTTAAACATTGAGTCACCATATGACCTAGCAATTCTACTTCTAGAAGAACTTACATGCTGCTGCTGCTGCTAAGTCGCATCAGTCGTGTCTGACTCTGTGCGACCCCATAGACGGCAGCCCACCAGGCTCCCCTGTCCTGGGATTCTCCAGGCAAGAACACTGGAGTGGGTTGCCATTTCCTTCTCCAATGCATGAAAGTGAAAAGAGAAAGTGAAGTCTGTCGGTCGTGTCCGATTCTTAGCGACCCCGTGGACTGCAGCCTACCAGGCTCCTCCGTCCTTGGGATTTTCCAGGCAAGAGTACTGGAGTGGGGTGCCTTTGCCTTCTCCAAGAACTTACATATGTCCAAGAAAAAATCTGTACATGAGTGTTCACAGAAGCACTACTCATAATAGCGAAAAAGTAGAAACAATCCAATGGCCATCAGCTGAAATATGAATTAACAAAATGTTGTATACCCATATAATGGAATATTATACAGTCGTTAAAAAGGAATGAAGTATTGATTTGTGCCACAACATGATGAATGTTGAAAATGTTATGCTAAATGAAAGAAGACCCAAAAGGTTACAAATTGTTTGATTCTGTTTACATGAAAAGTCCACAACAGACAAATTCATAGACAGAAGGTACTTCGTGGTTGCCAGTGGCTGGAGGGCGGGGAAAACGGCAAGTGACCATTAATGGTTATGTGTTTTCTTTGGGGTGATGAAAATGTTCTGGAATTAAATAGCAGTGGTGTTTTCATCCCTTTGTGAATATACTAAAAACCACTGATCTATATACTTGAAAAGGCAAATATTATGGTATGTGAAATATATTCCAACTTAAAAAAAAAACAGCTCATAACTGACAAAAATAAAAGACCAAGTATGAAACCCAGTGAAAGATCAAGAAAATAAACCAACATTTTAAGAAAAATGCAGAATATAGACAAAGACAGAAATGTGGCATTCACGAAACAAGGATCGTTTAGAAAAAGAGCAGTTATGGAAAAGGGTCTCAATGAATCTCAGAAATAGAAACATAATTGGCAGCAAGGGAGGATATATGAATTGAAAAGCAGAATAAGCAGATGAACATGGCATTAGTGACTGGAAATTCGGTCTCTCAGAACACAGTACAAAGGGACAGAACAATGGAAAGTGTGAAGTAAGAGTGACATCAAGAATGAAACTCGCAAGTCCCATTATTCTTCAAACAAGCTCCTAAAAGAAAGATCACAGAATATAGGGGAAAGCCATACTAAACTAAATAGATAATCCTCTTCCAATTAAAATGAACATGCCCACAAAGTGAAAAGGAGAAATTTAAACAAAAACATCCCCACACCAAGAATAATTATAGTAAAACGCCAAAACATCAAGGATAATAATAAAACTTAAAACTATGAAAAGAGGAAAACTATTACCTACAAAGGAATCATAAAGACATCAGACTTCTTAACAACATGAATGAAAGAAGAGAACAGGAGAGGATCATATGCCAAGGACTGAAGGAAAATATCTTTCACCCCAGATTTATATACCCAGTCACAGTATGTCTCAAATGTAGGAGAGCAACAAGTGTAGCAAGATGTTTTCCAGGAATTCCCTGGCAGTCCAGTAGTAAAGACTGTAACTTTCCACTGCTGGGAGGCCCAGGGTTCAATCCCTGATTTGGGAATTAAGATCTTGCAAGGCTCCTGGTGCAGCCAAAAAAAAAAAAAATTTTCAGACTTCGAAGGACTCTGAAAGCTTACTGCCTACTTAATCTCTTTGAATTACTCAAGGATACACTCCTGAAAGAAAATACACTCAAATATGGTGAAATGCAATAAGCAATGGAAGACAAATTTTATTGAAACCTATTAATTTACAATAAGTATTGATTTTATATTTTGGAATAAAAAATTGGAAACTAAAATTCCAGACAAGGCAAACATGGGAGATTGGTGAGAAAGAGGTAGACAAAAAGTAACAGAATAGTATGGTTTTTGTTAGAAAAGCATGGTTGTGTATTAATTTTTTAAAATAGAATAAGCTTCTCAAAATAGAAAAGAGGTACATCACATTAAATTATGTACAACCACAAAAATATTTCAGTGCTTATAAATGTCTTCATCTCTTCTCAGTTTATGCTGCTGGATGTGGCTGCAGATTTTAACTTCTCTTCAGCAGGGTCTGCAAGACTCTATGTGGCATGATCACTGACAGCGCTGCCCTGCAGGTTGGCTCTCTTCCTCTTGGGAGAATGTGGAGGTGATAGAGACCATTGTGGAAAGGGGAGGGAATGTGTATGAGTGTTTACATACATAGAGTGGCTGGGAAGTGAAATATACATATGGTTATAATATACACACACAGCTGGAAGTTATTTCCTTTTCCAGGCCAAATTCAAGCATGCGCCACGAACTATAAACAGCTGGGAAATGGTGAGTCAGATCAGCAAGAACACCATCAACTCTGTAGAGACCCCTACACTGACCCCCATGCAGATGTATTTTATCATATTTAACTATTGTTGTTTAGCTGCTAAGTCATGTCCAGCTCTTTATAACCCCAAGGACTATAGCCCACCAGGCTCCTCTGTTCATGGCATTTCCCAGGCAAGAATACCAGAATGGGTTGCCATTTCCTACTCCAGGGTAAGCTTCCGAGATGGCGCTAGTGGTAAAGAATCCACCTGCCAATGCAGGAGAGACATGAGACAGGTTCAGTCCCTGAGTCAGGAAAATCCCCTGGAGGAGGAAATGGCAACCCACTCCAAGTATTCTTGCCTGGAAAATGCCGTGGTCAAAGGAGCCTGGCGGGCTACAGCCCCTGGGGTCGCAAAGAGCTGGACACGACTGAGGACACACACACTGCAGAGGATCTTCCCAGCCTGGGGATCGAACCCACGCCTCTGGCTTTGGCAGGTGGATTCTTTCTCACTGAGCCACCTTGGAAGCCCATACTTAATTGGCATGTACAGTAATACACTGTGTGCCAGGGACCTCGCTAGACATATCTACAAAATTTACCCACCCAATGAGGAAGAACAAGTCTGTTCTACCCCTGAGGAACTTGGGCTAATGAACCAGCCCAAGGTCACAGGACTGGTATGTACTAGCGCCCTCATCAGGGCCTTAGCTGCCAGTCAGCTGGCATTCAACTAGAACTGCAACAAAGACAAGACTAGAAAATACCAGAGTGTGTTACGCATGACAAGAGTAAATGCTACTAGGGAAACTCTTAAATTTACTTATACGTAGGTGGGTGCTGTTTCACAATATAAATGCATTTTTTTTATTGTGGACCCACAGTCAAAAAGTTTTGTATCCCACTGCTGTTGTTCAGGGGAGGCTTCTTACATCAGAAAAGCCTGCTGATGAGACTACCCCGGTGGAGTAGTTAAGACTCCACATTTTCACTTTAGGGGGAACAAGTTTGATCCCTGCTCAGGGAACTAAGATCCTGCATGCTTCATGGCTCGGCCAAAAAAAGAAAAGCCTGCTGCAAAAATTTTCCTTCTAATCCTCCCCCACTCTCTCAAATATGCCTGCTTCTGAAATCCTATGGGGTTTCTCAGAGGATCTTGTTCTACTCTGGAACTGGTAGTCAGGAGCTCACATCAGAAAAGGAAACACCCAGGGGTCTCCTGCAGAGGGCTGCCCTCCACCCATCACATTTCCCGGAGCTTCACCCACTTGCTTAAGTTTGAGAAGAATCACCTGAGGAAAGTGAACCGTTAAAGAAAATGAAGGAGAGCTGCTTTGAAAAGAGCAGTGAGGGGGCCATTATGTATTTCCTTATGTATTTTAAGGAAAATCAGAAAGGAACTACAGAAAAAATCTGGGGCTAGAGCTGGGACCCCAGANCAAAAAGTTAACTAGATATTCTAAGTCTGAAAGACTAAATTTTCAGTCAGGATGTAGATCCTTCAATTATGTGGTGATGGCTGATAGGCATGAAAATAAATTAATATTCTTCCTCATTGCTGGTTTTTCCTGCTGAATTATACAGATTTTAGAAACTGCCTCAGAACAGGAACAGTTATATTGAGCTTTGGGGGGTAGGGGAGGGGAATAATGAAGAGGCTAAGTTACACTGGTTGCTCAGTCCTGTTCTAGGAAGAGAAAGACAGCTCAAATCATAATTCACTACATAAGGGTCTAGAAAGATACATCAACATTTTGTCAACACACATTTCAATGCATGTGACTGCACTGAATGCAGGTGAAACCAACTCACATTATTTCTTTTGGCCCTCAGAGCATACCAATTTCTGGCATGACTTTAAATAATTTATGTTACTCCTAATCATCTAAGAGTTCTTATTATATGTTATATAAGCCAAATTTATTTCAAAAAAGAAAAACAAAATAATAACAGTAATAGAGATCACCACCACCACCACAAGAGTACCGTGGCACTGACCTTTTATTCTTTCTACTAAGTAGACATTTGTCTTGATATTCTGAATTACGTTACTTTCAAAGTAACTGCTTCTAGGGGTGTCACTGCAATGCATTCTGATATATAAAAATTGTAAAAAAAAAATAGGTCTTAATGTACAGCAATAATAGTATTTTAGAAAACTGAATCAGTAGTGACTTGAAGTTAATCACTCAGTCATGTCTGACTTTGCAAACCCATGGACTGTAGCACGCTAGCCTTCCCTGTCCATCATCAACTCCCGGAGTTTACTCAAACTCATGTCCATCAAGTCGGTGATGCCATCTAACCATCTCATCCTCTGTCGTCCCTTCTCCTCCTGCCTTCAATCTTTCCCAGCATCAGGGTCTTTTCCAATGAGTCAGTTCTTCACATTAGGTGGCCAAAGTATTTTTTTAATTAACTTTTTATTTATTTTTTACTTTATTTTACTTTACAATACTCTATTGGCTTTGCCATACACCGACATGAATCCACCACAGGTGTACACGAGCTCCCAATCCTGAATCCCCCTCCCACCTCCCACCCCACAATGTCTCTCTGGATCATCTCTGTGCACCAGCCCCAAGCATCCTGCATCCTGCATCGAACACAGGCCGGCGCCTCATTTCTTACATGACAGTATACATGCTTCAATGCCATTCTCCCAAATCATCCCACCCTCTCCCTCTCCCTCAGAGGCCAAAAGTCGGTTCTATATGTCTGTGTCTCTTTTGTTGTCTCACATACAGGGTCATCATTACTATCTTTCTAAATTCCATA
>SJYV01001971.1:767640-808872 GCA_006410875.1 Neotragus pygmaeus
CTTTGAAATCAGACTGTCCTGGACTCAAATCTTAGCTCTCTCACTCACTTCTGACTTATAAACTTAGGTGGTGGGGTGGGTTGGGTTGGGGGTGTGTGCAGAAAGTCTTTGGTATTATTTCCTATACCCAGGCAATCTTTTATAATGCATTACACATAGAAGATGCTCAATAAATATATTCCTATTATATTCCCCCATATCCAAATTTTCTCTGAATATATAACCAGGTCTCATTCTCTTCTATATAATTTTTTTTCCTCTAGGAAATATATACCTGGCAGATGTTTAACAGGTACGTATCAGCAGCAAATGAAATGATGTTGGTACATAATTTGGTTGTAAAGTTTATAAACTGCTTTAAGTTGACAGAAATAGTGCAAATGAAGACTGTAAATGGACATAAAACATGAAATATCTCTCTCACTCACCTATCTTTTCTCCTTAGATTTCTCTCTCCCAAACTAGGGATTCCTCTGTCTTTCCCCTTCCTCTAAGAGGCTTCTGAGGTGGTGCAGCAGTAGAGTACCTGCCTGCCAATGCAGGAGACATAAGAGACAGGGGTTTGATCCCCAGACTGGGAAGATCCCCTGGAAAAGGAAAAGGCAACTCACTCCATTATTCTTGTCTGCAAAACTGCATGGACAGAGGAGCCTGGCGGGCTACAACCCATGGGATTGCCAAGAGTCAGACATGACTGAGCATGCACAAAGAGGCAGATGTAACAGCCTCACACAGAGCGATTAGAAAAAGGGTGGCTCTGATTTATTTAGGACTCCCAGCATCAGGGCACAAAAATGACAAAGTACCTCAAAAATCAAAGATTAGGCTCATTCCCCTAAGGTGGACAGCTTGCTTACAACAGCCTGGTAAGTGAACCCTGTCAATAACGTCCATAGGAAGTAGTGGCCAAAAAATGGCAGCCATAGGGTTTTGAGTTACTTCGTGGTTTTGTAAAGGATGGCATCTAATTTCCCCAAAGATCCTGTGTCTGGGAGAAATTCATCCACTCTCTTCTTCTGGAGCTTTGATACATGACATGTCACAATACTTCTGAGTGGGCTTCTGCCAGTGGTGCAAAAACTGATGACATGAAGCAGGTACCCACAATGGCACAGCTGCTCATGGGTGCATTTAAATCAACGCCTATTCTTCCCGTGCCATCAGGCAAAGCCCCTTTTACTGCTCTCATACAAATACGGCTTCATTTTATTTCCTGCCTGGCTTTGTGTAATTTTGACATGTCCTCAGTCAAACACGACCCAGTCCTTCAATCAGGCCCTATTTTTCTGGAGATGGGAAAACAAGAGGAAGCTAAAGTAATTATTGAAAACTCATAAGCAGCAGCTTTAGCCTAATTACCTTGACTTTCCTTTTTAATTTTTCTATCGATCGTCTCTTGTTAATATACAAGTATTGACTGAGCCAGGAGAGCCTGGTGTTACTGTGATAAGAACAGATGCCGCCGCAAAGTAAGATGGAATTAGCAGATCCAATAGTCAGCTCTTCTTTCTCAGAAGCACACACGTACAGCACAGACTTTGGTGGGGGACCCTCTTAAGAATCACCAGCAGCATCTACACAGCAAGCATCTTTGTTCAATGCCTTTGCGGTCTGTTCTGCCTTTGCCACCAGGGGGCAGCTGGGAAAAAGAAAAACAACCCCGTTTTCTTTGTTCCTCTCCTGATGTTAAAATAATACAATGTCCCTTACTTTCAGCACATAATCTGCTGGAACTCCCAGGTCAACAACTCCAGAGGGCTGGGCAGCCCAGGAATGAAGGTGACATCCCTTGGAGCTGCAGGTGTGCTTTTTAAACACTGTTGTACTGAAAGTTTCAATCTGAAAATACCTTAGCAATATTGGGTGAGCTGTCCTGCATATTAATATATTGTTGACAAACGCTTTTAACAGTTCCTGCTTCCTTTGTCAGGGAAAAATGTGAAGTTTTCTTGTGATAGAATAGGAAACCCATTTTAAAAATAATTATTTCTCAAGTACTTTAAACTTTTCAATTTTTCATATATCTCAGTTTTCAAGAACATTAATAATGCGTTGTAGGTTGAGAGTCTTAAATTGCTATCGAGGTCTACCTCAATATAAGCAAACACAATTTAGTAACCCTGAGTGGAAATCAATTTTCTTAGGAGTTAAGAAAACCCTAGTAAGCCAGGGTGGCTGGCATGCTGCATTCTGCTTTATTCCATCTTTTAAAGCAACTCTACAGGAAAATAAAGCAGGAGATGTTAGCAACACTTAAAGAAACCAGAAATATCTAAATGGGGGAGTTCTCAAAAAATAAACCCTGGTCGCAAATGCCATTACATATTCCAGAAGCAAAGAAGTTTTCTTAAAAAAGGATTGGGAATAGTCATAAAAACCAAGTGAGTGGTTCAAAAATCCAAGAAGCATAGGGGAAAGCGACAGGAAAAGGCAGCCGATGGATCCAAAGGAAAAAACTAAATGAAATGAAAGAATCGTTAGACTAAAGAAGGGGGTTGAGGACTGGCATACAGCTTAAATGGCTCTCTCTACAGCAGAAGCAGAAGAAATAGTATAGTCCCTATAAAGCACAGTATTGTAACAGTGAAGGCACGTCTATTATAAATTAACAAGTTTACAGACTTGGGGGAGATTTAGGGAAAAGGAAAATGGATTTCTAGAAAAATAACTTCATCAGACCCCCGAGGGCATCACTGTCATCAACAAGTCACAGGCATAGGCTACATCATCAGTCCAGATTAACAAATGGCAAGCAATTTCTCAGAAGGAAACCAAGTCACGCTATAATCTGTACAACTGTTGTGCATGAGACCACCAGATGATAATCACAGACATTCGTCCACAACATAGGTTTCAAATATGCTTTAGTGAAAGACTGGTTCAGGAAATGACATATTTCAGAAATGAAAACTGAAAAATATCTTCAGGATTTGGAATGGATGAACTCCAACGAATAACACTGTGATCTGCTTATAGCTGGATTCAAACACTTAGACAATGTTTCAGCAGATCAGGATATTTTTGAGTGCCTACCACGTCCCAGACGGAAGGATACAAAGGCTGATGGGACCTGCTCTCTCTACAAAGGTCATTGTGTGGTGGAGAGAAACACTCTTAACAATTCTAATACAGTGTGATAGGAGGATAATCATCTCAGAAGCAAGATGTTAAGCCAGCCAAAGGAAAAAACAGGAGAGCCTTCACTGTTTAAAAGCGTTATATTTAAGGCAGATCTTTAAATATATTTGAAATGGCCATCAAAAGAACAGCAGGACTGGAGGAGTGTGGGAAGAGAGACTTTAGCATCCTCAAGTCAATTCAGGCCTCAAGTGGGGAGGGACAAACCAGTGCTTACCAGAGAAAATCTGTGTTTAGAAAGACAAGGGTGGGAAGAAGTAGAGACACCACCGAGAGGCGACTGTGGAAGACAAAGGGAAAAAGCAGAGCCATCTTCCAGAAGCTGAGTTTAATTGCTTAGCTCTTACTGACATCCTAGTCACGGTATGATGGAAAGAGCTACGGATTGGTTGTCATGTGACTTGGACTGACGTTCTAGCTCCCTTTACCAATACTATGTGTGTGACTGTTTCAACCAGGGATCTTTCACTTCAAGTAACAGAAAATTTACTCAAAGTGGGAAACAGGGTTTGACTGTAAGAAACAGAGAAGACTATAGTTAATTTAAGCAGAAAATAATGTAAGAAACTAAATGTAAGAAATTTAGTGCTTATGATATCACAGGAAGGGCTGGTGGAGCTGAACTTAAGCCACGTTTCCAGGAAATTATTCAAAAGTAACACTAAAGAATTGACCCCACCAGAGGAAGTCACTATTAGGGAAAGTGAAAGTCGATTAGTCGTGTCCGACTCTTTGCAACCCCATGGACTATACAATCCATGGAATTCTCCAGGCCAGAATACAGGAGTGGGTAGCCTTTCCCTTCTCCAGCACTATCAGCAAAGCCAGGAATTAAGAGGCTACCCAGGCTTCAATCAATTAGTGAGTGACTTTTAACTTTGTTGCAAAAATATCAACATCTCTATTCTTGCTCCCAGAAACGAGCCAAGCCCCTCAAAAGAGCCTTCATCTCAAGTTTCCCTTCCAAATGCCACATGAATGCACCCACCCCAGGTGGCACTAGTGGTAAAGAATTCACCTGCCAATGCAGGAGACACAAAAAAACGTGGGTTTGATCTCTGGGTTGGGAAGATCCCCTGAAGGAGGGCATGGCAACCCACTCCAGTATTCTTGCATGGAGATTCTCCATGGACAGAGGAGCCTGGCGGGCTACAGTCCATGGGATTTGCAAATAGTTGGACATGATGGTGTGTCTGAAGACACAATAGTAAGAACTCACTTTGCCCCTGAATTCTGCTTCAGGGAGATCAGGAAATGTAGTCCCAAGGGCCCACCAGGAGGAGCCTGGAATTCTGAGTACCAATCCACCAGATTCACAGGTAGATGAAACAATAAAAATAATACTGGCATTCAGGAGAATTCCTAAGTTTCAGCATTATTTGAAGTTTCAGCATTATTTGATTCAGTGTCTTTACAACACCATTAAGGACTCAAGAGTTTTTCCATTTTTCTATCTTTAGCATCAGAGGCTTACCCCTCTTTGATGGCAAAATGGTTGTCACAGGTAACACACATACATTGGACATTGTTAACAGAAAAAAAAAAAATGGGCCTATTTCTATTACCTTTTAATCAAAGAAAACCCTTCCCCAAATGCCTCAGCAGCCTTTCAGACTTTCTGAACAGAACTGTATTACTTATTCGTGGCCCAGACCATCACTGCTGAAAGAAACATCATTAGCATGACTGGTCTATAGATAAATCATGGTGTACACTGAGAAGCAGGAAAAAGGACCCTTCTCTGAGCATGTGGCCTTGCAAGAGAACAAAAATTAGCACTGAAAAGCTAGGAAGAAGGGGGTAGGCAATACAGAGGTGCAGCAAACTGTTTATCTCCAACTCTCAATGTCTTACCTTCCTCAAATCTAACACAAGGATGTTAGTATCTGCTTCCTCATCTAAGAGGGCCATCATTCCTATGGTACCCTATGCCTATGATCCAGGGGGGGGCCATCATTCCTGGAAGATCGCATGAAGTGACATATATAAGACCTCTGCAGATGATCTGAGAGGTCATCATCATTAGCACATGGCAGGCAGCGAAGGTGGGGGGGTGTGAGAAAGAAGACTTGTTTTCAGCAAGTACCACCCTGTATAGATAGTGTTAATTGAAAGGGCAACTAATTTTCTTGAGGAAAAGCAATTTGCTGAGATGAGTGTTTTTGAAGCATTTTATACTGTCATTATGGAAAAAGAGGGCTAGATTCGATCTGAAGGAAGACAATCAATAAACCATGAAACTACCCAACATTACTGGAGTGTTTCTAGAGACAGAACTCTTTGGTTGTTTTTAAGAGACTCTCTCGAGCAAGTGTCACTCGGCTGATGAAGCTACCATGTGCATGAAGCACGTTAAGCATCATCCCAGCAGGTAATCATGGATCAAGAGCCTGAAGTTGAGAGGACAGGGCTTATTGGTAATGAACATATTAATATCCATATGAAAGTGAAAGTGAAGTTGCTAAGTCGTGTCCGACTCTTTGCAACCCCATGGACTGCAGCCCACCAGGCTCCTCCGTCAATGGGATCCTCCAGGCAAGAATACTGGAGTGGGTTGCCATTTTCTTCTCCAGAGGATCTTCCCAACCCAGGAATCAAACCCAGGTCTCTCACATTGCAGGCAGACGCTTTAACCTCTGAGCCACCAGGGAAGCCCAATATCCATGTAGGTTTGATATATAAAATGTGTGGCCAATTGCAACTTTCACAGCCCTAGATATTTCAAAGGGTCATACCTGTTGCTTACAGGGTACTAGCTAATGTAGATCAATTCTTCCTGCCAAGTTCAAGCTCTTTTGTACACTCAGTGGAATTTCATTTCCTATGGTTGAATGAAGGTAGCGAGGATGACTGCCTATTAATATGCTTATAGTATCTTTCAGCTTGCAACAGTTAATTCACTGAACAAATTATACTGTAATATGAAATATTATTATGGAACTGATCTCATAAATTGATGATGGAACTTTCAAAGGAATTTTCTCTAATATTCTCATTTATTTACTCTTAATTTTACTACATTATAATCATACCCTCAAATACAATGAGCCATTACATAGGACTCTCAGGCCCACAGTAACACTAACGATGTAATTATATATCCTGACTATGCCTGGAGAAGGGAGTGGCAATCCACTCCAGTATTCTTGTTTGGAGAATCCCATGGACAGAGGAGCCTGGCAGGCTACAGTTCATGGGATGGCAAAGAGTTGGACAGATTAACACTACTGTGCCTAGAATTTTGTGATACAGATGTTATGAGAAGGTGGGAAGCAGCTTTGACCTGTACCTCCTGATACGATATTACCCTCCTGAAATGATAAAGAAGTTATATAGGAAAGCTAAATTTGTAGTATGATAGTTATGAAATGTGCCAACTTGGCCAGGCTAAACAATATTTCCCTGAATCCCCTTCCCTGTGTATTTCTGTTAAGATGGGTTACAAGAGACATTCTTACTTGAGACTGAGGGGTGGAAGTGAAGCATTATCCACTGTGCTTTACAGATTTAGGAGCTTGGGTTCGTAATGCTGATGCTGTTCAACCACTTGGTGTGGGGCGCTGCTGAGCCCATGACCCTTCCACTTTCCACTTGGACCTCCTTACAGTAAGCTTCTTTGACTCAGTGGTGCAGGGAGTGACTTCTGTAGGATGCTCATATCATCAGGGTTGGAGACAGTGAGAACTCACAGGAATTCCAGCCCATTCTCATGAGTTCAACCTTGTCTACACTATCCCTTACTTTATATCCCTCTCTCCTTTCTACCTGCCCTACAGACTCCAGATTACAGTAAGGGCTGTGACTTGCTTAACCAGAGCCTACAACTGCATAAATTCAAGTCCCTGTAACAAGTTTTTTCTTACATGTGTGTTTGTGTACAACACACACAAACACCTGCATGTGCTTCTGCTTTTCTGAGTGAACACCACTAATTTAATGCCACAATTTATTTGTCAGAATATCATTCCATGGTTTTGTGTCTTTGTCCACAAAGATATTTATTCTGAAGTGAAATGACTAAAGGTGAGCTTTTTTACAAGTTCCTACAATCCAGTAGTTGAGAGATGTGTGAATAATCAAGAAAAAGAAGAGGTAAAGCTTAGAGAGGCAAGATTTAAGAGAGATTTCCACTTGAAAAAAGGTCAAAACTAACTTTTAGCATCAAAAGCCAAACATTAGTTATCTGCTGAATTTTGCTTTCAAACTCCCATGCATTGGAGGAAATGATAAAATGAAAATAGCATTTAAAATATGTTAAACATATAGATCTCTATAAGGACGGGTAAGAGTAGCATCTACTGAGCAAAGGGGTTATGTAATAGAAGTCTTCTCAAGAATAATTATTATTATAGCTAACACTCACATATATGGTTCTACAGTGAAATTTCACTAAAAGCACAATCCTATTTTATGAATTTTAGATGTAACAGTTCACCTCAACAACATAGGAAAACGATGATTCCCTCTTTTGTACTGATAAGGAATCTAAGACAAGAGCAAGAGCTTTCCTAGGATCACCTAAGAGGAAAGTAACAGGACAAGGCTTTTACCAACTCCTGAACTCATATACTCAGATAAAAGTGTACAATTTTAAAATTCATACAAAATGCTTTGAAACAGAAATATTGGTTATGATAATCAGTTCTTCAACATATAATGCCTCTCAGCTCAATGTCTTTACTCAGATCCCTTACCTAAACCATCTAGGTCTAACCAATTTTCTCTGATCAGAATGTACGTTTCCCAATGCCAAGTCTCTAACTTCAAGGCACTTCAAGATATTTCAGAGTAACATGCATATAGATGTGATTTTCATGGAGCAGTGGTTTGTGGTCTTTAAGGGCCAGCTGGCAAAAGCCTCGTGATGGCAGATACTGTTATCTTCTCCTTTCTTGCATCCCCTCCACTGTTCATAGTGCTTTACAAACACTAGGTACTCATGACGCCCCATTCATTTTGACAATCAACTGGCTTTTCAATCTGGCAACATAAGGCTGGAAATAGATACAAAAACATATTTTTTCACTGAAAAAAAAAGTCTAAGAACAATATGCAGATTCATTCACCAAACTCCTTAACTCTACAACAGAGAGGTCCTATCTTCAAGTTTAAAGATCATTTCAGAACGAATTCAAGAAAGTATCATAAATGATGAGTAGAAGATGTAGAGAACTTGTTACTCAAGGAAGCAACACAGATTCCAAATAATTAAAACTGCAAAAGGTGTTCTGATAAATTAAAGGTACACATTCATCATCGAGAAAAAAGAAACGGCAGGTCGATGTCTTGAAGCTCAACGGTGTGCTTTCACAAATCGTCTTCTGTCTCCTGTTAGAAAAAGCACAGTTCTCTACTGCAATGAGTTTTCTTAAAAACAAAACAAACAGACAAACAGGACAGGGAGCAGGGCCAGGTCTCGGGACCACACGGAGTCTGCATTTCTATTACCCCGGATAGCCTAGATGGCACTTTTTAGATCTCACGTTTTGTTTGGCTTCATCTGGGCCAGTTAGTTTCGTTCTCACCCCTACCTACACACTGTCAAAACACGCCATCCATTTCATAACTGTGTTCTATGTAAAAAAGAAAAGCTAGACCATTCTCATCTCAGTTGCTGGGGAAGCATTCCAGTGGAATGGACCTAACAACAGGCGGGAACTGGGAAGGAAGCTCCAGGCAGGCTGACTCAGATACCCAAGCTCCTTTCTGCAGTATCCCTGGAGACGCAAGTAACATTATCTTCAGATCAGAAGAAGCTAATAAGATGATTCCAAATAATCACTACTCTAAAAAAAAAAAAAAGATTCTAAGTTATGTTCTATGAAAATGATGTTCTCAAAACGCCAAAAATGCATATCCAAAATTATCTATGTAAAACAGGTCACAGTGACTGAAACAGCTCAGTTTTTGCAGAAGTGCAGGGCCTGTAGTCAATATTTGCTGAATGCCTTGTAGCAGAAAGCTGAAATAGCAAGAAGTGATCAGTTCACCATTCCATTATCCGCACCTTCACGTATAAAGCTCCTTCTGCTGAGAATTCTTCTTGCTTTTAAAACGTTGCCCTAAAAGCATTATATTGTTTCCCAGCAATGCTAACCACAAAGGTAATGATGCTGTACATTTAATTTTTCCAGCCTTCATGTGTCTGCCAGAATTATAAATGAGTCATTAACAGTCTCAAATAGATTGACATTATTATTTGCTACTGCTGAGAAATCTCATTTCTTTCGAGACAGCAGGAGGACAGTTTGGATTTAATAATGGTGGGGCACAGAAAGCATGCAAAGTCAAAAGAACCTAAAAGCATACCAGTCCAACTTTCTGGGATATTTATTTTGTTGCTGAATTCAAAGGGCCGAATGGCATATTTTATCAAAAGGTCCAGGTTAGAAAGATAGATGCCAGCCTACAGAAAACATGAGAATTGTCTAAAAAAATAAAAAAGGAAAGGAAAACCTCACCTTTACCCTGAAATGGTATGAAATAAAGAACAGTTAGCTAGACAAAGTCCCAGAATATGCCAGGGATCACAATCAGCCACAAACCATCTTTGAAACTACAAACAAACTCTGGTTAAATTATATTCAAGCAACTAGAAACCTTAAGCTACTTAGTTGACTTTGGAAGTCAAACATGAGATGGATCCATGCAGCCTAGAACTTTTATGGCAAAAATTCTCCTTTCCAAGGGTTTCAAGAAAAAATTAGTAGGCTTCATAAGGCAGAACATTTATACAAGAATGTCAGAGAAAAAGCTTAGAGGTGAGGGAACAGCAAATAGCCCAGTTTAGCTGAAGCATAGAGTCCTATGGAAGAGAAACGGGGCTAGGTTGAAAATGCTGGCAGGGACCTATTCTCAAATGCCTAGAACTGCCTGATAATTATATTCTATTAATACTATAGTCAGTACAGATCCATAGAAGGTTTAAAGGATAATGAAAAGATTGGAATTGAGCCTGAAAATGAATGGAACAGCACTGAGTACAGATACCCTACAGTGCTATAGGATACAAGAAAGATCAGCTAATGTAATATTGTAATTATTCATATGCAACCAGAACAAGATTAATGACTGTGGAAATAGTAAAATAAGAGCAAACCAAAGGGAAGTTCCTAGGATGAAATCTATAGGATTTAGATGATAATGGTAGTGGCAAAAAGAAAGATGAAATTGAAGATAAATATGATGCTTCTGGCATTCACGGCGGAAAAAACAGAAGCTAGAAAGGAAAAGAAAAAACAATCCCAGCTAGATGATAAGCTCTTCTTTGGACATGAGTGGCAATGGTATATGCAGGTAAAAGCGTTTAGAAGGCAGTTTATACCGAGAAGTCTGGATTTAGGGAGAGAGAGCAGAGAAATAGTACATAAATATTAATTGCAAAGCAAGGACATAAGATATGTGATCTAGATAATAAAGACTAGAAGATCTATCTAGGCTGATACTTTGGGCAGAAGCAATATTTTAGGAATACGAAAGAGAAAGGAGGAAAAGGAGGACAAAGAAAACGAGCAGTCACACAGGAGCAGACAAATACAGTGTACATTTACAACCAGGAATATTTATGAGCTTAAGGAAAAGGTTTTTACCTATCTTGAACTAATAAGACAAAAAGAAAACATAAGGAGAGAACCTGTTGGATTTAACAATTACAGTGATCATTAGGACAATGGTTCTCAACCCTGGCAGTACATCAGAAACCTCTGGGAAGATATTTCTTTAAAAGATCAGTGGGGATGCATATCACTGACCAGTTAAAGCAGAATAGTCAGGGTGGTTCTCAGGCATTTGTAGTTTTTAAAAGCCATCCAGATGATTCAAATGCAGCCAGGTCTGAAAATCACTATTCTAGACAAAACGATGAAACCTGAATATATTTAAAAAAACCAAAACAAAACAGCAGGAGTAGGAAGGAGAAGAGGAGAAAGAGGAAATGCAAGGGGAAAAGAGGAAGAGGAAGAAGAAAAGGGAGAAAGAGAAAAGAATAGTTAGCACATCTAATCTTTGGATAAACGGTGTAGAAAGGAGAGCAGGGTCTTGAGAAGATCTCAAGTCAGGAGGTTTCTTTAGGATAAGGAGAGAATGAGCATGTTTTAGGGAAAGAAATCAGTAGGTGTATAGAAAATAAATATGGGCTTGGAGAGAGAGCTGGACATGGGGTACACAGGAAACAATGAAACAAGACTCTGGAAAATTTGAAAGAGGATACAATTAAAAGCACGAATCGAGAGCTTAAGTCAGGTGGCAAAAAGATTCATTTCCCAGAAAAATGAAAATGGAAGAGAAGTAAGAGGAAGATAAAGAGAAATAACTTGAGGTAGAGTGGAGCAGGGTCATGCTAAGAGAATCCTCTTCAGACGGTCTCAATAGGTAGATTAACAGGGAAAGAGCTGGGGTTTCAAGAAGAGAAAAGCCATAACATCCCCAAAGGCAAAACATTCAATATCTCTTTTAACTGAGGCAGGTATACAGTCTTCTACTAATGTAACTGATCAGATTTCTTATGAGGACGGTCAGGAAGATGACTGGAGTACACGGAGAGGACTCAGATAAACTTGTGAACGGCCAACACGGCTCAAATTAGAATCGGACACCAACTGCTTTACAAAAAAAGGAAAAAGACGGCTCGAATCAAAGTTTCAACTGACATCTACATTAACTCTCAAGAAAGTTAAACAGCTGATCAAAGTTTTAAGTGACAAATGACCTTAAAGCAACTGACTAATACTAAGCTGTATTTTTTCTTTCAAGAAATTCTGACAATGGATTAAAAATCACAATTCGTTACATTCCTTAAAGTTTCAAAAAGTTACATGAAATCAATATAGGAAAATTAGAATATCAAGGAATCCCTGAATTTCGAGAAGGCATTCAGAAACTAAAATGAACTAGAAAACAAAACTCTACATACAATTTTTCCAACAAATGGAGGCTAACAGAAACAATCAGAGATTATCTAAAGTTTCAACCTCATATCTATGTTGGGGAAAAAATGAAGAATTATGAGATAAGTGAACTTTAAAGATTCCATTTACATTCTGCCAGGTCCTGTTTAAATAAAATGGAAAACCAATTTATGACCCATCACCATCTCCTTGCTTAATGTGATAATGACTACAAAGGCTTAAAAGGTTTAATTTTAAACTCTTTCTAGTACTTGGGATGTTCCCATCGATAATTTGAGTTTTTAAGTGTCACCAGTTCTCACCCTGGCCTGTTAAAGGAAGCTGTCCCCTTGATACAATGAAGCTCGCCTGTGGATAACAAACACCCTACCTGTATGAATTTGATCTGCCACAGGCGCTACTGTCTAGTGCTTGGTAAATGGTTTGTATAAAAATCCATATATTGAGTTGAGCAGAAATGAAATAAAGTCTGAGCAGTGACAGAATGTCAATTATGGAGTTGGTAAAATAGCCTTTTTAAAAAGCTGTTAACTTCGGCACTTTTTTGACTCCATAAATTTTACTTAAATATTATATTTCTGTCACAAGCCACATTGTGAAAAATAGCAAAAACTATTTGGTGAAGAGGAGAAAATCTTTTAGGCAATTATCTTCTCGAGATTTCACTAAAAATGAGTTAAAATCTCCATTTTAAATTAAATCTACATGACATGTTTGGAATAGAGGGCCAATAAACAACAATACCCATCCCCTCTTAACAAAATAACAGGTTACTATCATTGGACACGACTGATCTGAATTGAACTGATCATTTGTGTAGTATCTTGGGGAATTAGAAGAGAAGTGTCTCAAAAGTTCACTATAAGATATCTACAGAGATACGGTGGGTTCAAAATACTAAAAAGAGAGTCACCATAAACTTATAAAAATTAAAGCTTAAGGACAACAATAATTAAAGAACACGCCCATGTGTCAAATGGAATGACAAAATCTCAGTGTAGGCTATTTAGACTTGGCAAGGAACGGCAGTAAGAGGAAAAAGACACCTGGCATAACAACATACAGATTAGCATATGAAATATGAGTTCTGATTTGTAGAATACTTTGACAGAATTAACTTCTTGGTTCCTTACAGTTGCCCCGTGAAGTAAGTAAACCAAGCTTTCGTTATATCCATTCTATAGCTGAGACAACTCAGACCAACTGAAGTGGACTAACTTGCCCAGAGGCAACTAGAGTAAGTGCAGAAGCCAGGATTCAAACTTAAGTTTTCATTAACATCCAGATTTGGCTAAACAAATTATTATTTTAGCTCTTTATCCTCTTTTTCCTGTTTTGCAAATTCAGTAGCCCCAGAAGTTAGTATGATTTTTTCTTAATCGTATCCCAGTAATAAACAAAGTCTTTAATTAGCACCTATTATTTTACAAAGAGCCCAAGGATAAAGGATATTTTAAAGTTTATGTTCTATATAAACTAAAAGCAATAAAAAGAGGAAAGGAGGGATTTATTTTTTAGCAGATAGGACTGCAGTTTGGCAAAAAAGAAAAAGTTTCGGAGTTGGATAGCAATGATGTGAATAATGTGAATGTACTTAATATTATTTAAGTGTACACTTAAAAGTGGTTAAAGCAGCAAATATGAGTTATGCATATTTTATCACAATAAGGAAAATAATAAAACATTTTAAAAACCACATTTAAAATCTGAACTGTAAAAAAAAGTAAATAAGTATATGAAATCTACTACTGTTTTTCATTATCTGTGTTAAATATATTGCTCCTCTAAGTGTGACCCACACTTGAGCTAAAATCTGAAGTAGACAGAAAGAACTAAATCTCATTTCCCATTTGACTTCCCAACTAGATTCACTGTGCAATGACTATCAAGTAAGTTTTATGAAGTCAAATGAAATCTAAGAAAGTAAAAGAATATTTAGTCTTACTAAAGGCTTATGTCTTTCACAAAATTAACATGAAATGACTCAAACTCACCATAATGACCCATACCTGTTAATGTGAGCTAATTCATACAAAATGGTGAGAGGGGAAGCAATAAAGCACATAATTTTATATCATTTAATATTTAATACTGGTATTTTTGCACAATTCTTCTAAAATGCTTTGGATTGTAAGCTCCATGAGACAAAGACTGGTCTTATTCTTTGCTGTATGTTCAGACTTTAGCAAGTAAAATAAATAGGCTACAAGGATATGTTGTATAGCACAGGGAATATAGTCAATATTTCATAATAACTATAAATGGAGTAAAATCTTTTAAAATTGTGAATCACTATGTTGTATACCTGAAACATGTGTCATACATTACAATTTTTTTTATTTTAATAAATAAATTAAAAAATTAAGTAAAGAAGGAAGAAAGGGAGAGAAGAAAGGGGAAAGAAGGAAAACTAATGGTTTATGAACACATCCAAGCAAGTATCCAAGAAACTTGGGATCTGCCAAATCTGAAATACTCGATAGTTCACCAAGTTGACTTGATCATATCAAAAAGCTATCTTTTTTCCCTAGAGCCATGCTCAAAAGATATGACAGCACCATTAATAACATCTTACCAATCTATCATTTGTTTGGAAGGAAGAATATAAATGTAGAACATTTCAGTAAAGGGTCATCATATGCAAATAATCGTAAAACTTTGCACCTGGAAATCCTGCTTGCTAACCTTTAGGATTCCCCCTATTAGATTCCTCTCCAGGTAGAGAATATAATTTCAAATCCATTTAACAAGATTCCCATTATTGTCATCAATAATCATTACCCTGGTCCAATCATTTCATTTGCAGTATATAGGTAAGAAAGAGGGTTACTAAAAAGATGGCTTATCTGTCTTTAAGATTTGTGGAGTGTGTTTTTGTTTTTTCCCCCAACCTCTCTTTTTTTGTGCAGTTGTTAGAAATAGTAGCACTATTGAAACAACAGAAAATCAAAGGCATGGTGTTATTCGGTCAAAAGCCTACATCATCTATTTCCTTTACTTAAACCTGAGTAAATTAATCAAAATAGTCAATGACTACTCACTTATATGCTATTACATTTAATTTCTAGAGGTCAATTACTTTATATCTTCCTCTGGGAGGTTTCCAGATTAAAATTTAATTAATCTTATTCCTTGACCATGAGACTAAGGTATTTCAAACCTAGAAAAGGAAGTTTTACTTAAAAAAAAAAAATCTTCTACAATAAGGGGAGAGCTTATGTCCTCAATTCATGAGACAATTTAGAAAAAGAGAATCATGAAAGTTGATTTTGACTGCTTCACTTCTTTAAAAAAATTTTTTTAATAAAAGACCTGAGTAGGCAACTTAGCAAAAGAAGGCTTATTAAGTCATACATAAGAATCTACCTCTAACTAAAAACAAAATCACATAAGGAAAGTGTTCACAAATCTTACTGCACTCCAAGGGCCCAAGAAGATACCCTGTAGGTAAGAACCCCCTTCCAGTCACGCCAGATAACATCATTTCAATAGGAAGCCAGATGAGTCCTCTCCACAGCTCCCTAATATGCAGTGGACTGACAGCAATGTCTCCTTCAACCTAAATATTTACCTCAAAGTATCTTTCATGTATTTCTGCTTCATTCCTTCATACAACAGGTTGCAAGATTTGTTGCAACTTGTTGTACAACCTGTTGTACAACATTCCTTCATACAACAGGGTGCAAGTCCAAATCCCTTGATTAGTGATGAATAAGCAAACAGTCATGCTTTAACAATTACACAATATACTCATGCAACGAAGATTTGGTTTTAATAGCATAGTATATATTTACTCAACAGAGAGTAAACAAGCCACCTGTCAATCATTCCTGCATTTCTTCTCATAGCCTGCCCCAAGTTTATAGTCAGAAATGAAATTTTTGGCATTTGTTGTCTGCAACTTTTCTTGAAACTAATTCTAAGGAAAAACATCAAGGGAGAAACTTCATCAATGATCGATATTACCTGAGGACCTGCAGGGTTTATAGAACAGAATCATGTTCTTGTCATCCAAACACTTGAAGGACTGTTATGTGGAAGAGAGATTGGACTATTTTCCTTAAAAAACCCAGGCTAGAACTGGCATGGGCAGGTAAAGCTTTTTAGGACACAAAGTGTTTGCACAAAAAACAGACCCCCCCAAAAAAAAAAAAACCCAAGGCCCCCAAAACAAAGTAAAAAATGTTTTCTAAAAGTCAGTTTCACAGAATGATGAAATAAGTTTCCTCAGAAGGTGGAGAGTTTGTATTACTAAAAGTCTAAACATTGGAACAGACCAAATTCAAGATAAACAGTTACTATAGAGAAGATCATGTCTCAGAAGACCCTTAATGTTCTTAGTACAATGGCCTATACATAAAAGTCATTCTTATCATTGTTATAAGCTAACTAATAAGAGGGTTAAGAGCCCCAAAGTAGTTCACAGAATAGATAAGATTTTACATCATGTTATAGGGGGACATAATGTAAGTTACAAATAGCTAGAAGGCAATNTTAGTACAATGGCCTATACATAAAAGTCATTCTTATCATTGTTATAAGCTAACTAATAAGAGGGTTAAGAGCCCCAAAGTAGTTCACAGAATAGATAAGATTTTACATCATGTTATAGGGGGACATAATGTAAGTTACAAATAGCTAGAAGGCAATGAAATAAGGAAAGTTTGCATCTAATAATATCAAGACAAACTGTCAGCAAATACAACCATTTTTCCCCTCAAAGGAAACACAGAAAACCCAGCTCAAATCTGACAAGGGAAGGTATTCTTGGGTCGATTCAATACAGCAAAAAATGATTGAGACAGTCTACAACCTCCAATGTTGTCCACCATTATGAAATAGAAAGCTGTCTTCAATAAACACTATGCGACAGCCTCAATGCAAAGTCTCAATAAAACTTTTCCCAGTACAAGCTGTGGCAGAAACAAGCCTTTCAAGACAAGTCACTAGCAAATCATCACTTTAGTGAAAGCGCAATGATGCTTCTTACTGCTGCAGCTTCACAAAGGCGCTAAGCAAAGGTTTAGCTCTCCATGCCACCTTCCCTTTCTCCACCTGATGTACCACCATCAATTTTTAACATAACATTTTAAGGTCTAATGAAAAAGTTATAAGTATTGACTGGAGCTGCAGCTCCTCCTCATTCACAGATACTCTGTTGATTAACAAGAAAAGTAGCATTTGGGGGCAAAGGAAGAATCGGATACTTACGTGCTGTTGTCAGGTTAATAAATTGCCAAGTGGCAATTACTTAAAGGAACTGCAACAAAGATTGTCAAATAAGAGACAATTCACCTATAATTAACTTAAGGCATATATGTAATGTTTAATCCTTTCATTGTAAATAATTGAAGAGGAGGTATGTACAAGAGAAAGTGATAAACTTTCATTGAGATAACAACAACCTCTTGATGATTTTTCCTTGCACAAACTTATTAGATACATTGTTTCCATGAAGGGAAAAATAGCTTCAATCTGACAAAGTGTAGATGCATAAATTTAATATGACTATCTCCTCTAACTCTCAAGAAACCGTATTTGTCTATGGGTGCAGAAACGGAGCCTTGAAGAGTTTAGGTGACTGAGCAAAAGTCAAAAGCCAGTCATGGCAGAGATGATATTTAAAAACAAGTCTGTTTAATACCATTCTCCGTGCTTAAAATCAGTCTACTCTAGTACCATGCTCCTGATTATAGGGAATCTAAAATACCATATGGGAATTAAAGCAAACAACTGGAATCAAGTGTAAAGTGGAAGGAATGTTGGTAGAGCCATGACACGGGTTGAAGAATGGGTAAGAAAAGAGAAATGGAGAAAAGTGGGAAAGTGGGAAAGTATTTATGGAGAGGAGGGTATCAGAATTAGCCCCTAACGGACTGCCAAGGCAAAGAGGGACAGAATGGCATTCTGCACATAAAGAAATTTGAACAGAATGAGTAAATAAGGAGATGTTAACACTGCAGAGCTTCCTGAAGACTTGTAAAATGCTGTGCAGTTCAGCTCAGTCATATTAAAATATAAATTCCTAGTCTTGGACTTGGCAAAGGGGAGTCATCAAAGGCTTCTGAACAGAGGGATGGATGGTACATTACAACTCAACAGCAGTCAGTATGGAGTAGTGTGTGGCCATAATTCTTGACTTCACAAATAAAGGTGGGTCTACTATACCCAAGAGCACTTGATTAGTATTGACGGCTCTCTCTTAGACACGCTTTTATTTGGTTGCTAGGACACCACTTTCTGGGTTGCTTGGACCCATCCTATGGTCTACTTTACTGTGTCCTTTACTGTTTCAGCTTCCTTTTAGGGCTTCCCTGGTGGTTCAGTGGTAACGAATTCACCTGCAGTGCAGGAGGTACAGGAGCTACACGTTCAATCCTGTTGGGAAGATCCCCTGGAGGAGGGCATGGCACCCCACTCCAGTATTCTTGCCTGGAGAATCCCACGGACAGAGCAGCCTGGCGGGCTGCAGTCCATAGCGTTGCACAGAGTAAGGCATGACTGAACTGACTCAGCACAGCACACATCTGTTTGAATCTCTAGACAGTGGAGAAAGTCAGGGATACTGCTGTTGGGCACAGAGGGTCACTTCCCTCTGTGCCTCGAAACCCTTCAGTAACTTCCTCTCTTATTCACTGTCAAAGCCTCGGGTAAGGCCTCCTACGTGATCACCTCCCAAACCCCAGTGCCCAACCACTACTCCATCCCCATCTCCTCTCAGTCTCCACCTCACTTTGCTCCAGTCATATGGGTCATCACACTACCCTCCTCCTGCCCAAAACACACTTGTCTCAGGCACTCTGCACCCGCTGTTCCCTCGGTCTTCAATTCTGTCTCCAAGTATCTGCAGGAATCACCACGTCCCCTCCCTTGGCCTCTGCTCAGACAGCATCTTCACAGAGATCCCTTCCTAACCAGCCCACTGGTCCACTCTGTCCTTATGGCATGCGTCACCAGCTGACCTATTATATCTACATTTTATGATTCATCAATAAAAGATAAACTATTATAAATATCTGTGTTTCACCATTATAGTGTGTAAGCCCCCAAATTCTGTCTCTTTTGCTCTTTGGCGTATCCCTGGAGTCTAGAACAATGACAATTGTTACTCAATTGTTACTCAGTACATATTTCTTGAGTAAATGAGTGAGTGAATGAATAATTACTCATTGAATAATCAATTGTTACTCAATAAATATTTCTTGAGTAAAGGAGTGAGTGAATGAATAAATGGGAACACCCTGTAGAAGAGGCTCCAGAAGAATTCAGATTTAAGAGGATCTTCTTTGAAATCTGCCTCATTGGCAGACCCTCTAGATGTGGGTTTAAAATTTTGTCTTTAACATATAATGTCACTTATATGTGGAACCTAAAACATGATACAGATTAACTTATTTACAAAGCAAAAAGTAGATTCACAGACATAGGAAACAAATTTATGGTTACTAAAGGGGAAGAGATGGGGAAAGGATAAATTAAGAGTCTGGGATTAGCAGATGCAAACTTCTATATGAAAAATAGATAAAACAACAAGGTCATACTATATAGCACAGGGAACTATATTTGATACCCTGTAATAAATAAACCATAATGGAAAATAACATGAATATACATGGATATATATAGTAGTTTAGTCCTAAAGGAAATCAGTCCTGAAAATTCACTGGAAGGACTGATGCTAAAGCTGAAGCTCTAATACTTTGGTCACCTGATGTGAAGAATTGACTCATTGGAAAAAAGACTCTGATGCTGGGAAAGACTGAAGGCAGGAGAAAGCAACGACAGAGGATGAAATGGTTGGATGGCATCACTGACTTGATGGACATTAGTTTGAGCAAACTCCGGAAGATGGTGATGAACAGGGAAGCCTAGCATGCTGTAGTCCATGGGATCACAAACAGTCAGACAAAAGTGAGTGACTGAACTGATTACTGAGTCACTTTTCCAGTGGTCATGTATGGTTGTGAGAGTTGGACTGTGAAGAAGGCTCAGCGCCAAAGAATTGATGCTTTTGAACTGTGGTGTTGGAGAAGACTCTTGAAAGTCCCCTGGACTGCAAGGAGATCCAACCAGTCCATTCTGAAGGAGATAAGCCCTGGGATTTCTTTGGATGGAATGATGCTAAAGCTGAAACTCCAGTACTTNCAAAACACACTTGTCTCAGGCACTCTGCACCCGCTGTTCCCTCGGTCTTCAATTCTGTCTCCAAGTATCTGCAGGAATCACCACGTCCCCTCCCTTGGCCTCTGCTCAGACAGCATCTTCACAGAGATCCCTTCCTAACCAGCCCACTGGTCCACTCTGTCCTTATGGCATGCGTCACCAGCTGACCTATTATATCTACATTTTATGATTCATCAATAAAAGATAAACTATTATAAATATCTGTGTTTCACCATTATAGTGTGTAAGCCCCCAAATTCTGTCTCTTTTGCTCTTTGGCGTATCCCTGGAGTCTAGAACAATGACAATTGTTACTCAATTGTTACTCAGTACATATTTCTTGAGTAAATGAGTGAGTGAATGAATAATTACTCATTGAATAATCAATTGTTACTCAATAAATATTTCTTGAGTAAAGGAGTGAGTGAATGAATAAATGGGAACACCCTGTAGAAGAGGCTCCAGAAGAATTCAGATTTAAGAGGATCTTCTTTGAAATCTGCCTCATTGGCCTATCTTCTAGATGTGGGTTTAAAATTTTGTCTTTAACATATAATGTCACTTATATGTGGAACCTAAAACATGATACAGATTAACTTATTTACAAAGCAAAAAGTAGATTCACAGACATAGGAAACAAATTTATGGTTACTAAAGGGGAAGAGATGGGGAAAGGATAAATTAAGAGTCTGGGATTAGCAGATGCAAACTTCTATATGAAAAATAGATAAAACAACAAGGTCATACTATATAGCACAGGGAACTATATTTGATACCCTGTAATAAATAAACCATAATGGAAAATAACATGAATATACATGGATATATATATAGTAGTTTAGTCCTAAAGGAAATCAGTCCTGAAAATTCACTGGAAGGACTGATGCTAAAGCTGAAGTTCTAATACTTTGGTCACCTGATGTGAAGAACTGACTCATTGGAAAAGACTCTGATGCTGGGAAAGACTGAAGGCAGGAGAAAGCAACGACAGAGGATGAAATGGTTGGATGGCATCACTGACTTGATGGACATTAGTTTGAGCAAACTCCGGAAGATGGTGATGAACAGGGAAGCCTAGCATGCTGTAGTCCATGGGATCACAAACAGTCAGACAAAAGTGAGTGACTGAACTGATTACTGAGTCACTTTTCCAGTGGTCATGTATGGTTGTGAGAGTTGGACTGTGAAGAAGGCTCAGCGCCAAAGAATTGATGCTTTTGAACTGTGGTGTTGGAGAAGACTCTTGAAAGTCCCCTGGACTGCAAGGAGATCCAACCAGTCCATTCTGAAGGAGATAAGCCCTGGGATTTCTTTGGATGGAATGATGCTAAAGCTGAAACTCCAGTACTTTGGCCATCTCATGCAAATGCTGGGAGGGATTGGGGGCAGGAGGAGAAGGGGACGACAGAGGATGAGATGGCTGGATGGCATCACTGACTCGCTGGACGTGAGTCTGAGTGAACTCTGGGAGTTGGTGATGGACAGGAAGGCCTGGCGTGCTGCAATTCATGGGGTCGCAAAGAGTCGGACATGACTGAGCAACTGAACTGAACTGAAGCCATGTATGACTCTTATTACCTAATGGACTGTAGCCCACTAGGCTCCTCTGTTCATGGGATTTCCCAGGCAAGAATACTGGAGTGAGTTGCCAATTCATTCTCCATAGGTGTGCATGTATGAGTGTATGTATATGTACACACATCTATATATATGCATGCACACACACATATGAACATGGAATATACACAGGTATCTATCTATATAGGTATATATATGCAGACACACACACAGCTGAATCATTTTTCTATACACCAGTAACTAACAAAACATTGTAAATCAACTATACTTTGATAAAAAAATTTTTTTTAATTTTGCCTTTTATTTCCACCAAAGCTTAGTTTTGCTGAAACCTCTTATCCCTTGAGTTTGCAGTAACTGATGAAGTGAAATTTTCTCAACAGCTGCCATTGAGTCCTCTCTGCCCTAACCCATTCAACAAGAAAGGCTGAAAGTCTTTGGAAATATCAGCTTGGGAAAACCATATCCGATTGAGCAGCCCAAGGCCTCAGACTAAATATACCAGTCCAAGGCAAAATTTGCCATTGCCAAATCTGCCAGCCTGGGGTTCACTATTAATAGTAATAATGGAATTTTCGATTCTTACATCACTCAGATTGGCATGACTAGTAATCACATGTAAGATTTTTTTGTTTGTTTATATAAGTCAGGGCTTTGCTAATTTTGAATAAATCATTATGGAAACAAAGTAGCCTTCTTTAGTAATTCAAGATATTATTATATGTATTAGCCATCAAGTCAGGAGGTGTCGTATGGCTGCCCAGAGGGAGACAATATTTCTCTGGTTTTAAACTGTGTTCTGTTTCTCCAACCTTACCAACTCCTCCCAGGATTTAATGAAGGAAACACATAGGAGGTAGGAAGGTGAATGCAGCTGCTCGAGGCTTAGTGAAAGCTGCCACAGGTCAGCTGATACCAGCTGCAGCAGGGCTCATTTTGACATAAACCACCTGGCCTCTTTCTCCCTTCTTTTATGTCCTTTAAAAGTGAGGGCTTTTTTTTTTTTAATTTAATTTTTATTTTATATTGAAGTAGAGTTGACTTACAATTTTGTGTTAGTTTCACATGTACAGCAAAGTGATTCAGTTATACATATATCTATTCTTTTCAGGTTATTTTCCCATAGCAGTATTATAGAATATTGAATAGGGTTCCCTGTGCTATACAGTAGGTCCTTGTTGATTATCTATTTTACACATAGTACTATGTATACTTTGGCCTTCCCCAGTGGCTCAGTTGGTAGAGAGTCTGCCTGCAAAGTGGGAGACCCAGGTTCAATCCCTGGGTTGGGAAGATCGCTTGGAGAAGGGAAAGGCTACCCACTCCAGTACTCTTGCCTAGAGAATTCCATGGACAGAGGAGCCTGGTGGGGTACAGTCCATGTGGTTGCAAAGAGTTACCTTAACACCAAACTCCTAACTTATGCCCCTGCCAACTTTCCTAAAACAGACTTTCTATTTTTGCCAAAAAACCCCAAACCAGCTACCATAATGGGCAAACAGATAAGTAGCACGAACAGATTCACTCATCTCACAGCTTTCATCTTTCTAATTTGCAAGGAATGAATTTCAAAGCAGGTAAATAATTTAAGATTACTAATGTAAATGGAGAAGTAACTTTTCACTTACAAGTAATAATCATAAAGAATGGACTTTTTATTCTCTGAGGCATATGCATAAAAGCAAATCTATGAGATGATCACTGACCTAGGAAAAGGTTAAGAGTAGCTTAAATAATAAATCCAGAAGTAGAATTCAGATTGACATAAATTTACTTTCCTGCTACTGCTTCCATATGGCAATATTCCAATCTGAGAAGCGGAATTTATGTGGTCAGGGTATAACTCAAAAGCCTGCTTGTTTAAAAATTCAACAAGACAGGGTAGTTGGGAGTGGTGATATTATACACCACTCTGCATTTTGAATGGCAAGGAAATTTTACATTGATTTTCACAGAAGATACTTCATTCAATGAACACTCTAGTAAAAATTAATGGATTATTTTCCCTTTCCCAGTGACCTTTAAAATGCCTAGAATTCAAGCCGAAGTACCTAACGGTTATCACTTCTGCTTACTGTACCAGTTATCAAAGACCTAAAGTTTCAATAATGTTTCCAAATTGGTTACTGATAGAGACATATAATTGCTCAGAGCAGACCCTAACAATAGCCAGCTTCCATTACCTTGTGAAAAGAACAGATTTATTTCTTCTTTAACATTCCTCATTCTGCAGAATCTTTTTTTTTTTCCTAAAGGAGAAAGAAATTAACTATTTCCTCCATTGACACAGCCTCTGATTCCCCTCTGAAACCTAGATAAATGCAGAAGCAACAGAAATTTAAGGAACTCAGGTAAAGCAGCTGATTATCTGTGGCCAAAGAAACAGTTTTTCCTTAGTCTTTTTGTCTTAAACTCTCAAAATCAAAGTCTATTACCCATAGATGTCTAACACTTCATGGCAATGAAAGAATGGTTTTAAGTCAAGTCTCAAATGGGATAATAGGTAAAGATGTGCTGCAAGAAGTCTTCAAGTTACAGTTTTTGTCTTGAGTTCTACCCTCTTTTTTGGCCAGAACTCATATGCAATTCCCAATTTCACCAGATGCAATTATATCTATGTATCTTACTTTAAAATTAATATGTTTAAATTCAACTCTGTCAAGAACATGAAGGGTCTGAGTTTTTACCCTACTTGCAAGCTAACAAGTTAGCATGCCACAGTTTCAAGGATGCTGGCACAAGAAAAAAATTCTGTGATTCCGAGACAAAGTACATTTCATTATGTTCAGCAATAATAGGAGTCAGCGAATCATCGCCTCCTTGGTCAAGTCCCTTGAGGCTCAACTGCATGGAGCCACGTGATGCAAGTCAACTAAGCACATGATACTTAACGGGGAATAGGACAAGACAGAAATCCAGAGGTTCAGGAAACCCTGATCCTTTACAACGGGCTGTAAGCAACCTGCTACATCTTTGCACCCTGGAGGGAGCTGTTTTTATGATACTAGACTGTAAACAATCCTGCCCTTTGCTCCAGAGGAGAGAAACTACTACTCGTTCCAAGGATATCCAATGGACGATCAACCTTGAGAAGACAGTCCCCAACTAAAACGTGCTATTCTGTCCACGAGACATGAAGCACAAGAGACCTAAGGAAAACTGTCTCCCAATACTCATCATCTCTTGCCATGCATACTTGCCCAGTGGTTACACGTAAAAGAGACCCTCGGTTCAGTAGGTCAGGTAAAAGACTGGTGCTTTTGGCTGACTGCTGATGCTGCTGCTAAGTCGCCTAAGTCCTGTCTGACTCTGTGCGACGCCATAGACAGCAGCCCACCAGGCCCCACCGTCCCTGGGATTCTCCCGGCAAGAACACTGGAGTGGGTTGCCATTTCCTTCTCCGATGCATGAGAGTGAAAAGTGAAAATGAAGTCACTGAGTCGTGTCCAACTCTCAGCGACCCCATGGACTGCAGCCCACCAGGCTCCTCCATCCATGGGATTTTCCAGGCAAGAGTACTGGAGTGGGGTGCCATAAGGTTCAAAAACCTACTCCATCTTACACTCAGCATCATATTATGTTTGCTTCTTTCTGTCTTAAATCTTAAAACGGTCAACATCCAATGGGATAAAACTTCGTCTCTCATGTAGTAACAAAATTAGGAACAGGAATGAGACTTTCAAATCTTGCCTTTCAAATCTATCAATGTTTTTGCTATACCACGCTGTGTCTGTATTAAAAGAGATTCTCTATTTTATCAATGGTTCCAATTATCAGTCTGATTCCTAGTTCTTTCCCTAGGGATATTGTATGAGCCCCAACTAGATAACACTCAGAAAGTAAGCTTGATGATGTTTCAAAGTATTTTTCTTTATAATAAGCTCCTAAGAGTATGGAAAATAGCAAACTGCAAGGTGATGCCACTGCTGACAAATGTGCAAAATATGGTTGTTTTTCTTAATCTTAAAGAAAAAATGGAAATAAAGCTCCACAGTTTCCCATCTCTACCCCAAACCAAGGCCAGTCCATTAATTTAGTGACAAGAAGAATGAGGTCTCTGAATTTCACGTTCTCCATTTTCCCTTAATTGGATGTGGATGGTAAATGCAAGGGCATGTCTACCAGAAGCAAAAGGAACCGAGCAAAATGCCAGGCTTCATATCAAACACTGCTGAGCTGGATATTTACTTAGGAAAATTGCAGGGTCCTATTTAATGCTAAGAAGTTCTATCTTAGCTTCAAATTGCTTCTCCTTAAAATTATCTGATAAATTTAAACCTTGACCAACGCTACGTATTTCGAATGGCAGTCAACTCCATCTCAAGTTGTCCATCCCCTTGCTGGGAAGGTCATTTTTCTTATCTCCAAATGCTCTATGTTCTGCTTACTCATCAAAGAAATATCACTGTCTGGTAAACATCACAGTGGAATTTCTTGGTGGCTCAGAGATAAAGAATATACTTGACAATGCAGGAGATGTAGGTTCGATCCCTGGGTCAGAAAAATCCCCTGGAGAAGGAAATGGCAACCCACTCCAGTATTCTTGCCTGAGAAATCCCATGGACAGAGAAGCCTGGAGGGCTACAGTCCATGGTGTCACAAAAGAGTCAGATGCAACTGAGTGATTAAATGACAGCAACAAACACCATGGCTGGNCCTGGAGAAGGAAATGGCAACCCACTCCAGTATTCTTGCCTGAGAAATCCCATGGACAGAGAAGCCTGGAGGGCTACAGTCCATGGTGTCACAAAAGAGTCAGATGCAACTGAGTGATTAAATGACAGCAACAAACACCATGGCTGGGCTGCCATAAGGATGCAAGGTAAGCCAAGCACTGTTCTCTCTTAAAAGTTCTTTTTCTCTGATATTTTAGCAGCAAACAACTGAGGCAGGCATGCAAAATTTACCACATTGTCAGAAATTCCTAGTTTTACAACTTGAAATATCCCCAAAGTAACTACTCCTTGTCCTTTTACATGAAGAAGAAAATAAAATACCTGCAAAATCAGGTCCTATGGTGGGCTGTGTGCACATCACAGTTTCCTTAGGTAAGTGGTCATTTCCTTCCGGGCTCTTGAAATTTCATTGTCAGGATGGCTCACGGGCAACATGCAGGAGATAAATCCCTTTGTTGGTTGCATATTTAGCTGACTTAGTGACTAAAATTCTGAAGTGATTTGTAGTATATTTTAACTTACTGTTTATTAGCAAAATAGGTGCTATACGAATTTCTATAGCCAAGGAAACTAAGATCTTAAGTGAGTGGCCCAAAGCCCAGGATACAATCAATGATGTACTCTTCATCAGTGATGTACCCTCAAAATTCCATAATTAATCCTATTTCAGGGACAGATTTAGTTACTCAGAAATAATGAAAAATCATCCAAGGAACTGAATTAAGAACTGGAGATACAGTGAGAACAACAGAAAGACAGTCCTTGTTCCAAGNACAACTTGAAATATCCCCAAAGTAACTACTCCTTGTCCTTTTACATGAAGAAGAAAATAAAATACCTGCAAAATCAGGTCCTATGGTGGGCTGTGTGCACATCACAGTTTCCTTAGGTAAGTGGTCATTTCCTTCCGGGCTCTTGAAATTTCATTGTCAGGATGGCTCACGGGCAACATGCAGGAGATAAATCCCTTTGTTGGTTGCATATTTAGCTGACTTAGTGACTAAAATTCTGAAGTGATTTGTAGTATATTTTAACTTACTGTTTATTAGCAAAATAGGTGCTATACGAATTTCTATAGCCAAGGAAACTAAGATCTTAAGTGAGTGGCCCAAAGCCCAGGATACAATCAATGATGTACTCTTCATCAGTGATGTACCCTCAAAATTCCATAATTAATCCTATTTCAGGGACAGATTTAGTTACTCAGAAATAATGAAAAATCATCCAAGGAACTGAATTAAGAACTGGAGATACAGTGAGAACAACAGAAAGACAGTCCTTGTTCCAAGAGGCCCACGGTCCAGTTGTGGTGATGGTGGAAGACATCAGGCAATCATTCTCCCTGAGGCACAATCCCACAGGGCAGAGGCCAACAACTCTGAACTCCTTTGCAGCCCATCATACTGTTCATTCATTTACCCATCATTCCTGTTCACTTTCTTTCAAGTATTACATGGCGAAGGGTTGCAAAACAGAAAGCTAAGTAAAGCACTGCAAACTTTTATAAAAACCCTGGCTTATAACATTTAAAAATATATTTCTTGAAAAGGGGGAAGGGGAGAGAGGCTCAAGAGGAAGGAGATTATACATATAATTATGACTGATTCGCACTGATGTACAGCAGAGACCACATCACTGTAAAGCAATTATCTTCCAGTTTAAAAAAAAAAGAAAAGAAAAGGGGGGAGTTCCTGAGTCTGTCAATTCAATATAGTGAGAAATCACCAAAATCCAAAGAAATGCCTTTCAGATGTATTGTCTTATACTGTTTTTATCTGTGCCTATATCCTATTAAAAATAACTCAGATTACTTTTTAAACCTTTTGTTATTACAATGCCTGCACATGAAGAACAGCAGCAGATGGACAGCGGAGGGGAGGCGTATTGCAGCTCACACTGTGACTTGCTGGGAGAGGGTGATGGCAAAGCAAATGGAAGTCACAGGGCAGAGAACTCAAATCCACAGCTTCCTGGAAAATAAATTACTTCTAGCCTAGAAGGTACTCCTGTCTTCAGTTTCTTTTCCTTTTAATATACTTAGAATGCTTACCACCACATTGTTTTTTCTGAAAAAATTCCACTACATATCATGAGTTGACAAGAAAATCTCCAATGGCTCCAAGCTGACTGGAGGATGGTTCTTTAATTTGCACTAAGGGCCCTCCCCCGTTACAGTTCTATCCTCCCCCAAATAAGCCTTTTCCCTGACAAAATTGGCCCATCCTCAGTCCCTGGAACAATGCCTGTCCCCACTGGAACATTCTATTTCCTTTCTTGGAGAATTATAATCCTTGCTTTCCAGCTAATGTTCGCCAAACACTTGCTATGTACTAAATGTCTATTTTATTTCATTCTCATTACAGTTCTATGAAGAATGAGTTATTATTATCCTAACTTCACATTTCAGAATATTGAGGCTTAGCGAGGTTACCAACCTAGAGTCACTTAGCCAGTCCTAAGTGGGCAAGCAGAGATCTGAACTGAGGTTTTCACTTTCAGGGCCAAACTCTTTACCACTGCAGTGCAATGAGCAGGACTATCTGATGGTGACCCCGAGCTCAGGCGGTGTCACCTGCATGACAAACAGAGCAGGCGAACACCTCCTTCCCCGCAGAAGGGCCTGTCCTTTGTATTAGTTATCCCCGGTGTGGGTGACTTCCTCCCTCAGAAGGGGAAACTGAAACTTCCCATGGCTCTGAAAGCCTCTAGTCCAGAAGGTGACATTCGTAAATGCCTATAGACAGCGGGGACACCAAACTGAGCTGTTTGGAACTAAGCAGCCCGAGTATTCCTCCAATGCCAAGGATGCTTTCTCACTCTCTCACCATGGTAAGGCAGAATAACAACAGAACTCAAACCCACACTGCAGGCTCACAAAGCCCAAGCCCAGTACACATCTCAGTGGGACAATGGCAACACTGGGGGAACTGTGCCTTCTTTTCTCCTCCTGACTGAGCCGTGTAAGTTTCCCATTTCCTTAGTAAAATCTTAACACATTAAGCAAATTCCTTAACACACACAGGGTGAAGTTGTATGATCAATCTTGGATCCTGGTACATGGTGATTGAAGACCTAGATGGAATGTGCTGGACACAGCCATCACCTATGATGCCTTTCGGCATAAATGTTAACCGCTCTTTTATAGTTGAGCTAAAGTCTCACTTATTCTACAAAGAAGCTCCTGATTGTCCTTAGTGAAGGGGGATCCTTGGAGCTCCAAGGATCCTATAGCAGAGGTTATCCTTTGGCCTCTACACAAAGCACATCTCTAAGGATCCTATAGCAGAGGTTATCCTTTGGCCTCTACACAAAGCACATCTCTGATAAGTTATTGGTTACGGCATCTTTTCCACTAACAAATGTAGACGTGAGAGATATTGTAAGGTTACAGATCGCCGTAAAGTGAGTCCTATAGGTTGTTCTGGTTTCCCAGGGCACAGAAAAGTTGTGTTTACACTATACTGTAATCTATTAAGCATGCAATAGCATTAGGTCTTAAAAAATAATGCATATACCTTAATTAAAAATACTTGGTTGCTAAAAAAAAAAATGCTAAGTGTCATCTGAGACTTCAGTTAGTTGAAATCTTTTTGGCAACAGAAGCATCGAAAATCACTGATCACAGATCACCATAATGTATTAATAATAATGAAAAACTTTTAATTTTGTGAGAATTATTAAAATGTGACACAGATACATAAAGTGAGCAAATGTTGTTATAAAAATAGTGCCAGTAGACTTGTTTGATGCAGGGTTGGTCACAAGCCTTCAGTATGTAGAAAACCTAATATCTGTGAAGTAAATAAAACAAGATATGCTTGTGTGCATTTAGAATCCAATGAAATTTTCATCTTCCCAAAGGTAGGGGAGGGACCCTATAAAGTTAGTACCTGCAACAGGCCCAGTGGCAACCCTATATACAACAAAGATTAATGCCAAAGATTAATTTGCTGATTGTGCGTGTGTGTGTGTGTGTGTGTGTGTGTGTGTGTGTGTAAGTAGGTTCTGTTCTTCAGAAGGCCACATTTCATTCAATCACTACATATATATGAGTACCTATTATATGTCAAGCACTGTGCCGGGGACTGGGTTTACAAAGATAACAGATACTATTCTGGCACAAGGAGTTCATAACCTAGCAGAAAGATGGATGACATATAATAATTATATAAAAACATGAGGTAGAGCGGGGAATGTGGAAAGTGTCCCCAGTGAGTAGGGAAGGGGACACATGCAGAACATTCACATTTTAGTAGAATCTCATGAATAAACCAGACTTAAAAAGGAGCAAGATTCTATAACTGAATGAGAGATATACGTGAATTCTTTAGCTATTAAATGAAGAATACTAATTTAAAAGGAGAGGATTCCTAACATTTGTAAAATTATAAAGCTTACCTAATGATAAAAATTTCTTTCACCAGTTATTAATCTTGAATTACACAAAGAAGAGCAATTTAACTGATTTCATTATTTGGCAGTAGCCACCTGAAAGGATAAGAAACAGCAGTGAAACTTTCAGAAGTTCTAACAACTTTTTGTTCTTTGGACTTTTTATTTTAAGATCTGAAGCTAAATCAATGGAAAATATCAAGGTGAATAACTTGTTAACAAAGACTAAAAAGAAATTAAGTGAATCAAAAAATAACATATTTCTGTATATGTCTAAGAAACACAGAACCAGTGTGAATTTTTGGCAATTGAAGAATTACACTTTTAAAGAAGATTTTCTAAAACTAATGCAAAACAAACTCTTTAATTACAAAAACACTCTAGGACAGGCTCCAACTTGGTGGTATCTCATTTTGATATTTCATGCCAGAAAACCAGATCTACATTATAATACTATAAATCACTTTAAGTCTCAAATCAAATAGCTAAGGCCAGGTATGAAAAGTGCATAGAGTTGCTCCCAGAATCCATCCCTTGGGTACCTGGTTCCTACACAAAATGTATTTGCACATATATGTATTTGCATATATGTACTTACATATATCCTACTCACATCCTTCTGTTTATTATAAATCATCTCTAGATTACTTATAACAGGAATAAGTGTAAATGCTATGTAAATAGTTGTAAATACAATGTAAACGCTATGCAAATAGTTGCAAAGTAAGGCAAACTGAAGTTTTGCTTTTTGGAACTTTCTGGAAATTTTGTTTTATTTGAATATTTTCAATCCATATTCGGTTGAATCTGTGGATGTAGAAAGCTGACTATATTTATTTTGTGAACAGGGAGAATTTCTCACAAAGGTTCTTCTCAACCAGTACCCCACTCTCAAAATTGTCTAAATTCATGCTTATAAATAGCTTGTGTTCACGCAGAAGTCTCTCCCATACACAAGTATTTTAGCTTTATAACAAGACTCTGCAACTGTTCAATTTGCTTCTTCCACCATGTTGAAGGCCCACTGATGTAAGTGTCCCATTTCAACTTTTCACATCTATGTCCTCAGCACTTTGCAATTCTCTGCACATAGGAAGAATTCAATAAGTTTGCTGAATGAGTCACTAAATGAATAGAATCAAGAAAAAGTGTATTTAACAAGTATCATGCTAGAAGCAACTTCTCTGAGGACAGTAGAGTTAACACAGTCTTTGAGAATTTCTCTGTATTAAAAAAAAAATCTTGATTGATATATGGTATGCTTTGTTTTCTACATGGGACATGATGCAATGTTAATTGCTTTAATAACTTTGCATCACCTATAAATGGTTCTCCCCATTTGAACAGGAATCCTCAACAGTACCTTTCCTATGAAGAAATATGCTTTCTAGAGTAAGAATTAAGAGTTACCATGAAAAGTAAACTGTCTAACTTCATGTGTCTATACTACAAGAACCCTGTTCTCTCCAAGTTCAATAACCAAAGGCACCGGTGCCCTTGCACTCCCCCTTTTTCTCCCCTCCTCGCTCTCTTTCTCTCTTAATGTCCCTAATAGTGAGGAAACAAACAAGCAAGCAATGTCTCGTGAAACAACACACAAAATGTGGAAGTGAGAAGGAGTCACCTTTAAATTCATCAAAACTAATTGGGACAGAAAGTCTGTAAGAAGCAACTTAGGAAGTAAGAGAAAAACACAAAAGAAGAACATGGATAAGGCCAAATGTCTTCTAAAGTCCCTGTAATACTCGGTGAAGATTTGGGGCCCCTCATGCTTAAGACTAAATTTTCTAAGTTTTCGAATCTTTAACCTTGGATCTTTTCCGTTGGTTGAATTTTCAATATTACTACCTACCCACTCCCTCAAATCATTAGAAAACATCCATGATCTTCATGACTACTTCAGGGTCAGAGGGAAATGGTGGGAGGCCAGATCCATTTTTATAGCCTCGAATGAAGAAGGACCATTTCCTTCTGGGAGTGTCCAGTGGTAACAAGAAGTCAGAGGACCATGAGACCTCTGAAGTCCCCAAACAACAGTTTTGCCATTTCAGAGCCTCAAAAACTCAGTACAATGTTACTCATAATTGTTACTCTCCACCTGAATCTATTTTCCCTAAAAACATCCATGAATTGCTTAATACCATGTACTTTCATGAGACACTCAAAAGTGATTGTGTGCATCTGATCAGTGGGTTTCAGTCTGTGCATCCTATAAAAATCCATCCTCTACAGCTAGCTTTCCTCTAGCTCTAAAACCCAGCAAGAAAACTGTTGCTCTTTTGTGAATATATTCATAATTTTCAGAAGAAAAAAAAGAAGGAAAAAATGGAGGAAAAAAACAAAACAAATAGAACCGGAGAGTTTATACAAGAAAGAAAATACAGAGATCAACAGATACAAGCTACCCCTTTCTATGAAAGACAAACAGTGAGGTCCAGAGAAAAGATGTCTTGCTCAAGATCATACAGTGACAGAGCAGAGGCATGCCTGCACAGTCACGGACTCCTTTCTGGTCCAGAATTATTTTGGATTATATTATGATTGTGATCATGATATGAATGGGACAGAGGGCTAGAGCTGGGTTCCAATGATGAGGACTGCAATCTCGGCTGAGCCTCGGACAAATCACTTCCCTTCTAGGTCATTTCCACTCTGTCAGATGCTTGCTAAAGGAAAAGAGTTATTTTCTAAAGTAACACTACAGGTTTCAGTGTACAACACAGTCTATGGAATATAAATATTCCAGGCGATCTAGCCATCAGTATGCTTTCACCAGCGAGGGAAAACTGCAGTACGACCGACAATCTATTTTCCATTGGAGCAAGCGGTCCAAAGGCGGGAGGTCATCAGGAACTGGAAAAATCAAGGTGCCTGTCTACTGTTGTCCATGATCCTCCTGGCTTTTCACTCCTGCATAGCCAACCTGTCCTTATGTTACCTACCCGTAAAATTGCCAAAGGACAAAAAAATCTCTTCGCAACTGCAGAATAAAACCCTTTCTTTCAGTTGGATTGGGCCAGAAAATAATTTAGACTTTGTCCTCTTCTTCAGTACTTGAGCTCTTAAGAGCACCTAAACCAGCGGTGTTGGAAGTATTCAAGGGTCATTGTGAGAGCCCTGACTATAGGCACATACACCCCAGGCTGACGGTCTGAGTTCCTCAAAATGTAGGGGTTCCATCAGTATCTAGCTGAGCCTATTTTCCCTAAAGAACATCCATGAATTGCTTAATACCATGTACTTTCATGAGACACTCAAAAGTGATTGTGTGCAACTTATCAGTGGGTTTCAGTCTGTGCACCCTTCTACAAAAATCCATGACACCCTCAACTTGGAGTTTCAGGAAATGCATTTCTCTCTCATTTCAGTCTGAGCCATGCAATCCAGCTCTACAGGTAGCAAATTGAAATGTTTAGTGGCTCATTGCAGAAAGATTGAATCTGAAAAGAATACAACAATAAGAGAGAAGCAAGGCATCAATATCATACAGTAAAGCTCTCGCCAACGACAGAGATGATGTAGGAGAATGATTGAGCATTTGTTAAACTTCTACCATTGTGAAAATAACCTGTTATTTTCCTGGTTGTGCACTGAAATGCCTCAATCACTGACAGAATGAGTCAGTAAAAAATGATACAGTTTATTTTCTATCACTGCTCTATGGGGACAGTGTGGCATATTGTACCCCCACATCCTGAACTCCACTTTACCAAGAGTGTGCTTAATTTACCATCCTCCTTCCTTCATTTTGAAACATGTTTGATATATTTGTGGTGATGACTTTTCCTTTTTTTTTTTTTTTGTGGTTGTTAAAATTCAGTCTGATAGAGTTTAATTTTAAGCCTAACATGACATGGCTGTCTGATTTAGGATTACTTTTAAAAATCAAAAGAATGGGGCAGTCATGTCCAAGTGAAACAAAGGAAAAAGAAATCAGTAGCAGCTGCCTTGCAATATACTCCATTGTCTCTCTGACTGACTGCACAATAAAAACAGTGGAGGTTATAGGCAAGGTCTCACATAGTAGCATTTTGTATCTGCACCTATCAATTTTCATCGCAACCAGTTTTCACGTCCAGATCACTTCACTACCAAGTGTAATCTCCCCACACACAATAGTAGCCACAGCAGCTGCACCGACCCAGGCCTGGAAGCCACAGAGAAGCTGAAGGAGGGTGCCTAAGAGATCAGAGGATAAGCCTACTCCCAAGATCTGCCCCAACCGGGTACGTGAGCCCCTCCACTGCTGGTGCTATTTCTGCTGCCCTTCTTCCCAAGTGCCATGGACTAAAGGATTGTGTCCCCCCAAAATCTGTATGTTCAAGTCCTGATAGCCCAATGTGATGGTATTTGGGGGTGGGAAATTTAGAAGGTCATTAGGTCACAAAGGTGGAGCCTTCATGCCTGGGACTGGAGCCCTTATATGAAGAATCATGGGAGAGAGGATTTCTCAACTCAGCCGTGTGAAGATACAGCAAGAAGGTGGCTGCCTGCAAGTCAACCAACAGGTCCTCATCAGTGATCTGCTGGCACCTTGATCCTGGACTTCCAGCTTCCAGAACTATGCGAAATTAAAATCTCTTGTTTAAGCCAGTGGAATTCTTGTTATAGCAACCAGAACTAAGATACCAAATATTCTGTCCTAAATGCCTACTACTGCATGCAGCGCAAATATTCTGTCCTAAATGCCATGACTACTATGGCATTAAATTTACAAGTTCTCTCATGGCTAATATATACATGTCCCAACATTCACAAAGTACTAAGAAGCTAAAGGCAAATGCTCTGGTTCATCTGCCACTTGATGTTAAGAGGATAACAGTGACCACAATAATTATGCCATGATAATATGTCTGTGACATTAACAACAATAATATCAACAATCACAGTCCACTAACTGCACACAGTGTTTACCATGGGCCAGGCACTTCTCTAAGTTCTTTACTCACAAAAATCCTATCAGGTGGGTTCTACTGCTATTTCCATTTAACTGGGAAACTGAGTCAATGAGAGATTAAGTAGATTAAGTCATCTGCCCAAGGCTTTGCAATAAGGAAGAGGCTGACACCACGTCAATCTGGCTAGAGAGCCAGAAGTTCTTCATCACTATACTAAAATCTCATGCCTCCAAAAAAATGAAATAGAAAACAATTTATGATAGTGATGATTCCCGTGTTTCTTGTGCCTCCTGCGTTGGCAGGTAGATTCTTTATCACTGTACCACCTGGGAAGCCCGATTCCATCACAGAAAATCTTAAAAAACAAAGCTAAAGTCATATAGGCAATGATCAGATATAATCTCCCAGCTCAAAGTCTGAGGTTTGACCACACACACACTAAATTGATTATGCCCCCTTCTATTGAGATAGACGTAACCAAAGCCTTAATCGGAACAGAAACAAGGTATACAACTTGGCAGATAACAACTCTAACCTGCCCAGGCAGGGCCTGATGGCAGAGCACTGTTGATAATCAGTTAGCAGAAATTTTCCCTGTGCTAATCAGAAACGTGCAAAACTGTCTTCCCCTCTTTTATCTTTTTTTCCCCTCTTGATGTCATCTCCTGAGTACTATCCCTTCACAAAATCCATAAATCCATATATTTCTACAGTACCCCTACCAAGGTCAGCCTTGGCAGACACTGCCTGATTATAATTGGCTGTCCTTTGCTATTACTCCAGCTACACTATTAAAGAGGCAATTGCTTATCAGAATTACCATTCTGAAGACAGTGCCCATTAAGGGTCTTCCTATTGTTATTGAGGCAAAGCTGTCGTTTGTGCTACTAGATCAGGCTAAACGTACCGGGCGTAATTTCCTTTGAAAATGCAATCAAGCCCAATACTACAAAATGACTGCTCTGAAAAAAGCAACTGAATGATAAGCAAACTTACAGGTTTTAATGTTATTAAATGATGACATTTGGTAAGGTATTCTTATAAAGAATGGGTCCACAGGAGATGGTATATTAGTGGAGCTGTAAAGTGAAGGGGTCAGACAAGGCAAGCTTTAACTCCTGGCACCAACTCCTGTTGCTTACTGTTATACAGTCTTAAGCAACTTAGTAAGACTCAGTTTCTTCAACTTCAAATTGGAAATAATCACTTCAAATTGGAAATAATCATCATGCCATAGTTTGCTATGGAACTTCTAAGAGAATACAAAAAGTACCTACTACATTGCTTATAAGAAAACAAAACCTCCTCCACAAGAATTTAAGCTCTAGGATGACAAAGACTCTTGTCTGTCTGTTCTGCAGAACAAAATAAATGTTCAATAGATACTTAATAAATAAAAGAATAAACATACAGATTGCTTCATTCCTTTTAGTAATGTTGATGAATATCAGTTCCTCTTTTTAGTGAAATACAAAGAAATGTTTTTATTAGGACTAGGTAAATTATTGAATCCAATCAGTATGTCCCTACCAAACCATTCAAAATGTTTGTTATTTCCCAAAGTTAGTATTGAAACCTAAAGAAGAGTCTGTGATGATAACTGCCTCAAATTCTTCATTCATTTTAGTTTCACTCAGTCATTTATGAAGAATTCCTTTTCCTTGTATTGACCACACAGTCACTTTTTTGTCTTCTTCATATTATAGTAGTTCTTATACATTGGGAGATATGCTTGTATTGTAAACAAAAGAACTAACAGATCTCCAGTGAGAAGTAAGATTGTCTTAGCTGACATTCTGCAGCCCTACCCCAAAAGTCTGAGTCTGAAAGTTTTCATTAAATCCTAAGGATTTCAAAAACACACTTTATAAATAGTATGAACAATAAACATCATACAAATTTCTGGTTACTTCTGTTATTTGTTTACCTAAGTAACTGCCCATTGTCACTTAATGTAAACAAAATATCAGGTCCTCAAATCTGTCAGAAACAAAAATGAGGGCAAGTTTTTCCAGAAATGAAAATTTGGGAGTTCAGAAAAAACTAAGCAGATTTCTACAATCTACTTTAAAAGAAGAAAGTATTAATCTTATTAATTGGTATTTCATCGTCAACTTTGCTTCTATTTATAATGACTTTTCCTTTGTCGTTTTCTTAATCATTGGCATAAGTTGAATTCTATAATTTCACCAATAAAAGCTTCAATGCAAACCCTTCAAACCACCTAGCACTTAATTATCTGCTAAAATGAAGTTCTTGGTTTCAATTTTATTTTTTAAAAGAAAGAAGGAATGGCCACTGCATGTGTACACACGCAAAATCTTGTAAGAATGCTGGTTTACCAGGCATGGATATAGTGAAAGCTGGAGATATGAAAGCACTTCCCATACTCTGGACTCACTATTTGCCCTGCTCCCCCATTTCCTGCCGTAATACACATATGAGGCCTCAATCCCCTCTGTGATGGTATTTGGAAGTGCATCTTTGGGTGGTGATTAGGCCTAGGTTCCTTTTTGCTGATGTCTGGGGTAGAGCCCTCCTGACAGGATTAGTATCCTTATAAGAAAAGGGAGAGCCATCAGAACTCTCTTGCTTGAGGACACAGAAGAGAAGCCGAATCTATCGGCCAGGAAGAGGGAACTCCACAGAGCCCAGCTCAGCTGGCATCTGATCTTGGATTTCAGCCACCAGAATGTGGCATGTTTCTGTTCATGAAGCCACCCAGTTAACGGCATTTTGTTACAGAGGTCCCAGCTGAGGCACCCCTTCATACTCTGTCTCTGTATTCATACTAACTGGGCCTGAGCGTCTGCAGGTGCAATCTCTCTTGAGAAGCAAATTACAAAAACAACTCTGGCCTCCCCTTCCAGAAGGCTGGTCCCAGCCCTCCTCCACACCAGGAACAGTAGTGGTAGTGGAAGCATCTTATCTCTGTAGGCCTCCTGCAGCTGGGAGACTGGGAGGTTTCTCCTTCCCAGCCTGAGAAGAAGTCAGCAAGGTCTGGAAATTTCTGTGAGTCTTACGCCTAATTTGGAATTTGAAAAATGTTGCTTCTGTCAGCAAAGAAAGAAAAACAATATAGGCAGCTCTTTCCCCTGTGTTCATATATATACAGGAAGCTGTCTTTTGTTTTCTAGCCAGTGTTCTACCTTCTCTAAAGAAGCAGTGATTACTGGAGAGGCTGTTAAATGAGCTATGATTTCATCCTAACTTCATTATCTTCTCCATCACCCTCCTCCTCCCCGCTCACCCGGGTGTCCACACTGACAAGCATCAAGCTCTGTGCCATCCTGCACAGGAGCCAAAAGCCACATAGAGCTAGTAAGCACTTCAGATGTGCAGCAGCCAAACTGAGATGTGCTTTCAGTGTAAGGTACACAGTTTTAAGATTTACTATGAAAAAGAATGCAAAACAGATTTGTCATTTTTCTGTAGCTTACAGGTTGAACTGATACTTTGGAGGTATTGGGTAAAATGAAATATATTACTAAAACTTACCTGTTTCTTTATACTTTTTAGTTTTTTCATTTTTTTAAGTATAAATACTTTATTTTACTTTACAATACTCTATTGGCTTTGCCATACATCAAAATGAATCCCCCACAGGTGTACTGGGTATATATATCTCTACTGACAATAAATTACATTTTGTGGCTCATATTTCTTTTGGATAGTGCTAATTTGAGCATTCATTTGTCAATGAAAGCTATGTCTAAACTGAACTTACAAGACGGTATATGTGTATAAATGTAAACAAATAGAAATATACATGTGTGTCAATCACCTTTGAGGTATGATTTTGTAACTGATAAACCAAGTCTATGTTTCTATAATGCAGAAGGAAGGTTCCATGCTGGACTATATTTAACGAGATGTTTTCATCATAATTTCAGTATACTAAAGCTAATGGAACTAATCAAATTAAAATAAACACACATAAATATACCTGTTCATGCAGACCTGCATCCATGTATGCACATGGTGGTCATCATAGTGGTATTAATTCTAAATGGTCGGTAGCAAAATCCATTCACACACTAACAGAATAGGTGAATATGATACTTCTATTTCAAATGAAGCTTGATCATTTCTAAAGTTTTAAATGCACTGGAACGTCTAGTCAAATGCTGTCTAGTAAAAAGTATAATTTAATACACAAATAAAGATTACACACAATTGGCACAGCAAAGCCTCAGTGGAAGCAACCTCTTTAACAGTGTCTAAAAATGCTTTGATTATTAGCTTTTGATGCAGTTGATCTTGTTTAATAGTGTTAATATTCTCTTCATTAAAATTCTTAAGGTAATATTATGCTTCAACTCAGCTCCAATTCAAATTATCCCATTTCATACTGTGAATTATGCAATTCTATTACACTCTGCACAGATCTTTTTGAAGATGTAGAGCTATTCAGATAATGGAAAATTTCTAAAGTTGAGGACTACAGTTTAATTACTCAGGGAAAAATTCTACTTGGAAAATTAAAACTTTCTAGGTATTTTGAACCCTTTGGTGTAATAACATTTACAATTCAAGGTACTCTTTATACATATATCTGAATTCAGATTTTCAAATCTACTGCTTACTTAATCCTTTCTGTTTAGTTAACCAGGTAAGAATATGCTATAAGATAATTGCTATTTTTAAGTAACATAGAAGAATTTAAACATCCAAGTAAGAGTCAGTCTTTCCAAAGTTTTTGTGGATGGATGTTAGATATTTACTTCAGAGCTGCCACCATTGTTAAAAATATTTTAGAATTCTAAATATTTTAGAAACTGCCTTAAAGAAAGTAAATGGTAACTGTCTGCTACAGATTTTCTGACCACTTAAAATCATTCAAACCTCAGTCTAATGAATATAAAAGTAAATGAATTACATAGTATTATTTGCTGTTTATAAACATATATTCAGTTCAGTTCAGTTGCTCAGTCGTGTCTGATTCTTTGTCACAGCACACCAAGCCTCCCTGTCCATCACCAACTCCTGGAGTTTACCCAAACTCATGTCCACTGAGTCGGTGATACCATCCAGCCATCTCAGCCTCTGTTGTCCCCTTCTCCTCCTGCTCCCAATCCCTCCCAGCATCAGGGTCCTTTCCAATGAGTCAACTCTTTGCATGCGGTGGCCAAAGAGTTGGAGTTTCAGCTTTAGCATCAGTCCTTCCAAAGAAATCCCAGGACTGATTGCCTTTAGAATGGACTGGTTGGATCTCCTTGCAGTCCAAGGGACTCTCAACAGTCTTCTCCAACACCACAGTTCAAAAGCATCAATTCTTTGGCACTCAGCTTTCTTCACAGTCCAACTCTCACATCCATACATGACCACTGGAAAAACCATAGCCTTGACTAGATGGACCTTTGTTGGCAAAGTAGTGTCTCTGCTTTTCAATATGCTATCTAGGTGGGTCATAACTTTCCTTCCAAGGAGTAAGCGTCTTTTAATTTCATGGCTGCAGTCACCATCTGCAGTGATTTTGGA
>SJYV01001971.1:808918-844509 GCA_006410875.1 Neotragus pygmaeus
TAAGCGTCTTTTAATTTCATGGCTGCAGTCACCATCTGCAGTGATTTTGGAGCCCCAAAAAACAAAGTCTGACACTGTTTCCACTGTTTCCCCATCTATTTCCCATGAAGTGATGGGACCAGATGCCATGATCTTCGTTTTCTGAATGTTGAGCTTTAAGCCAACTGTTTCACTTTCCTTTTTCACTTTCATCAAGAGGCTTTTTAGTTTCTCTTCACTTTCTGCCATAAGGGTGGTGTCATCTGCATATCTGAGGTTATTGATATTTCTCCCAGCAATCTTGATTCCAGGTTGTGCTTCTTCCAGCCCAGCATTTCTCATGAGGTACTCTGCATATAAGTTAAATAAGCAGGATGACAATATATAGCCTTGACGTACCCCTTTTCCTATTTGGAACCGGTCCATGGAACCAGTTCCATGTCCAGTTCTTAAAAATATACATAAAGACACACACAAAATAATACATGAGGTATATATAAAACATATATATAAAAGAATTGTGCTTAATTTGGGGGTCCTTAAATTTGCTCTGTGAAGTGAAAGTTGCTCAGTCATGTCCAACTCTTTGTGACACCATAGACTATACAGTCCGTGGAATTCTCCAGGCCAAAATACTGGAGTGGGTAGCCTTTCCCTTCTCCAGGGGATCTTCCCAACCCAAGGATCGAAGCCAGGTCTCCCGCAATGCAGGCGGATTCTTGACCAGACGAGCCACAAGGAAAGCCCAAGAATACTGGAATGGGTAGCCTATCCCTTCTCCATCAGATCTTGCTGAGCCAGGAATCAAATTGGGTCTCCTTGATTGTAGGTGGATTCTTTACTAACTGAGCTATCAGGGAAGCCCTAAATTTGCCATGAGGTAATTCCAAAAGAATATATTTTTAAAAATGTTTGTAACAATGGCAGCATTTTTATATTTAAAAAAAAACTCTTAAAGTGTGTATTTTATGGATAAAATTCAGTTATCAAATCAGGATATTTAAAAAATCTGTTTATGAGCATGTTTCTCACTTGCTGACTCAATTGCAAAGACAAGTCTACCCTGCTTCTTTTTACATTCCTAGCTCAGAATTATGGAAGTAGTCATATGAGGTATGATCTTCCACTTTCTCTTAAGTAAATAGAGTGATGGAGTTGACCAAGGTCACAGAGATAGAAGAGAGAGGAGTCTGATGTTCTGAGTTACACTCCTTCCAGACTAATTCAAGCCTTGTGCTTGGGCTCAGTCACTAAGTCATGTCTGACTCTTTGCAACTCCAGGGACTGTTGCCCACCAGGCTCCTCTGTCCATGAGATTCTCCAGGCAAGAACACTGGAGTGGGTTGCCATGCCCTTATCCAGGGGATCTTCCTGACCTAGGGATCGAACCCGCGTCTTTTGTATCTCCTGCACTGGCAGGCGGATTCTTCACCACTAGCGCCACCTGGGAATCCCAATTTAAGTCTAGAGCTCTCCTTTCCCTTTCAAATTCGGACAGACCTAGTATTCTCATTCTGAAATCTACACTATTTCTTTTGTGTGGATGTTTTATTCCAGGCTGTATTTAACCTAATTAAGCTACTTCTTCCCTTGGGCAAACTATAAAAACTCAACTTTCCCTTCTACTATTACAAATCCCACATAGTGCTGGCATCAATATTCCCTTGCATTGATTATCCCAGACACTAATGGGTTCTTTCTCTCTGCAACTAGTGCCATGGATTCTCACTCCAAATCTATAATTTCTAATAGTTTTCTGACATTTCAAACTACCATCTTATAATTAAATTTTAATTCCTATTAAGTCAAGGATTTGAATTTGATAGAGTCAAATTTTCTCACAACAGATACTATTAAATTAACATTTAATATCACTTTAGAATTCTTTTTCTCTTTTTACCAACTAACCAACTATCAGGTTGGCCAAACCCAATAAAACAGAGAGTGGTCCCTGTAACAGTCGCTGGACCACAGTAGACATCAAAGTCTCCATATAAAAAACAATTACCAAGTGAATCTCTTTCAGGCAATAAATTCAGTAAAATAAACACATGTGGACTGTCTGCTATTACTGTTATAATACGATCTGACACATACATCTTGGCCAGGACCTATTAGCAAAACAATGAGTATAGGCTCAAAATCACAAATCCAAAGGTTGAATATTTGACCACGTTTCTCCCCAGAGATCCCCTTCACCAATGAATAAATGGAAACAATTTACTGCAATTTTGGAATTTGTCAAAACTCATAGAGAAATCAGAGACAAATCTAGGGAAGGAGTCCACAACCAATATCTTTTTTTTTTTTTTGCTGTTCACAAAGTCAAGCTGATTTTGACATAAAGAACTTGAATGAACATCATACAGAATTCAATTACTAAGGCTTTTTAAAACTGCATCTTTTGAAAAAAGTCTCTTAAGAGTAATTTTAAAGAGGGGGATTCTATTAACATGTAACTTTGGAAGCTACTCCATGTTACAGCAATCTCTTTGGCAATATGCACTTTCACACATTACAGTTCAAGAGCGTCCTGGAGTTAAAAAAAAAAAAAGAAAAGAAAAACTTCAAATTTTATTTAACCAAAGGGTTTTTTTTTTCCTTGTCAAATTTCAGTTTCTCCCTTACTGGCCATGACTCCAGTTGCATGACTTCCTAGGGCATTAGTGTCCTGTGGAGTACAGCTTGGCAAAAGCCAGTGTTAAAAAGTGTATGGGGCTGAAAGAGAAATGAACATGGTGTCAGCCTAAATTTAAGGAATCTTCTGCATGTCTTTAGCAAGTTATTTAGCTACCTTGGACTTCAGTTTTCCCAAAAGTTGTAATGTACTGCACAACTATACAATTCAAAGTTAATTGCTCTAATATATTTTCTTTGCCAAGGCAAATCATAAACTTTATTCCTTAAACCAAAATCAAACATTGAGTGACTTGTGTAATGTTTCAAACTCTGCTGGAGCTCCCTCAAGATAATCCTTATTATGAAGGAGTTCACACTTGGTTGAGAAGACATACCTAAGTAAATCATTACAGACAGCAATCAGAAACAAATACTGATTCAACCTAAAAAGGATCAGACAGAAAACTCTCCAGAAGTGGACCGGAGGGATGAATTTCAATTTGCTCAAAGGGCTGAAGGTGGTGGGCAGCCCAAACAGAGAGGAGTTTAAGAATATTAGAATCGTTAAACAGTCTAAATTTAAGTATATTCTTCTGTAAATACACTTCACAGTAGCCTCTTCAATGTTCTAATTTCACCCTTGCAAATATTTATATCCTATCAGTGTGGCTCTTAAAAAGGGAAATGTCAATACTAAACAATAACACAGCACTTTTAAAAAGCAACTTCCCGTTAGTGTACAGTTTTATAGAAATAATATGTACACAGATAGCATAGAACTGATAAAGATGTCTACTTTTATGACTAATTTATTAACGATGACCCGATTTTTAATTTCCATATTACAGGCACACAATTCACACAAGTAAATGAACCATGAACCTCTATACGTTAACATTCTTTGCAAAATTTCAATACATGGACTCAAAAACCATCAAGAGAAGAAAGAAATGGCCAACATATGTGTCATGAGAAAAAACAAGACATTAGATATTGATAATGAGTAATATGTCTATTGAGTGTTGGTAGCATTTTCATAAGCTTAAGCAATAGGCAGTAGTGCTAAAAATAAAGCTTTACAATATTTCTATGACTTGTAAGTTTCAAACATGAAGCCATTCTTTGACACTGTACACAATGATCTTTAAAAATAGCCTAAGGACCCATGAAGAGGCACTGATACACAGAGCAAGGGGTGGGGGGGGTAATGAAACCATAGTTCACAAATATAAACATAATCGTTTTTTTTTTCCATAGAGCATTTGAGTTTTTTATAAGGCATCTAATTATTTGCATTTTTCCTTTGTTCTTAGAACACATAAGCAGTTAATACATTAGTGTGTATTTTTCGTCTTTGGCCATCCCATGCAGTGTGTAGCATGTAGGACCTTAGTTCACCAACCAGGGATGATACCTGAGTCCTCTGCAGGGAAAGCTTGGAGTCTTAACCACCATACTGCCAGGGAAGTCCCAGCACTACACATTTTTACAATTAATTTCATTTTTATGGTATGGCTGGTTGTAGCAAAGGAAAAGAAGTCAGGCTCCTGAGTTGCTCAGTTCTGCCTTCTGAACTATACTTTGCCATTAACTAGATGTCTCACCTTAAGGTTTTATAACCTTTAGTAATTTATGGGGGAAGAAAGGGAATATACTTAATTCACAGGGTTACTTTAACAGTTAAATGAAATAATCTATGTTAAAGTGCCTTCCCCTTCCTTAAGCTTAAAAAAAAAAAGCCACTGCAACTCCCTATTTTATTTCATTTGTTTTCATGAGTGAGAATAAAGATAAGAACAAGCAAAATAAAGAAAGTGACAAAAAATATGGAGGACTAACCAGTTTAGAGAAAGGACTATGTTTTCATCTCTCAGACTCTGAGGGTTACATGGAGTTTCCCAGGTCCTGGGCGTTAACTTGTACTATCAAGATCACCAAGAATGGAGCCCGGGAATGCACACTGGTTTTGAAGTTACCTTAGTAATTCTGGGGTAGCCAACTCCAGACATGGGCTTAGAGCAAAATTCCTAAAACGGGTAACAGCCTCAGCACAAAACTGGTGCTCAGTAAATGTTTATTAAATAAACACATGGCATGTGATTGAGTGAACCATGTGTGATATCATTTAAAAAAAATTTCTGAAAACTACACTAATAATATCCCAGGCACAGGATGCTGACAAATAAGAATGTCTGTCTTCAGAGTTTATTAAGGGAGGCTGACATGTAAACAAATAAAATAAAATTGTGATAAATGCAACAGCAGAAACACAGCAAAAGGGAGAATGGGATAAATGTGCTGCTCTAAAGTAGTTAATTTCAAGAAACCAATATATTATGTTCAGTGTCAATGACAACAACAAAACCTGAGAGATTATATAAAAGACAGACAAAAATTTAAGGGGGAATATCAGTTGGTTTTGCATTAACATGTCATGCTTTTAAATGCTCTCTGAGGACCGGCCCATTTTGTTCTTCACCTGTACAAATATGGAGAATACCTGACATATATTGATGTGTTAAACTTCATATAAGACAATATTATTTCAAGCAATGCCTAAAACAGCCAAATTTCAGTATAATAAATGAGTCTGGACAGTTTTTTGGCTTTTACCATAATAGGATTTGATGCATGCAATATAATTATTCAGATAAGCGCAAATCAGATGCCCATAGAATTGCATGTCAAACTTTTAAAATTGTGAGACAACTTAATGGACATCACTGATAATGAAGACTAGAAAAGCTACTGTCACTAACAGTGTAACAATTATCAACCCAGACTTATTTAAGCTATTAATGGCTTGGTTTGGTCCCAGACATTAAATAATGATTATAAACAGCTGAGAAAAGAAGAGAAGCTAAAGGTAAAGGAGAAAAGGAAAGATATACCCATGTGAATGCAGAGTTTCAAAGAATAGCAAGGAGAGATAAGAAAGCCTTCCTCAGTGATTAATGCAAAGAAATAGAGGAAAANGGATGTACAGGGAGGCCTGGCATGCCGCAGTCAATGGGGTCACAAAGAGTTGGACACGACTGAGCGACTGGACTGAACTGAAGGTGGGGAAAGATGAAAACTATCTTTATGAAAGTGAAACTGTTACTTGCTCAGTTGTGTCCAACTCTTTGCAACCCCATGGACTGTAGCCCACTAGCCTTCTATGTCCATGGGATTCTCCAGGCAAAATACTGGAGTGGGCTGCCATTCCCTTCTCCAGGGGATCTTCCCAACAAAGGGATCATACCTGGGTTTCCTTCATTGCAGGCAGATTCTTTACTATCTGAGTCACCAGCTTAAATCCTGTGTGTAAAAGAACAGGCTATAAACAAATATATCTGCATGGCGAGATGAAACATTTTATTTGCCAGAGTTCCTCCAAGACAAGGCCAACAGCAGAGAAGGCCAGGTGCCCCAGGAGGCAGAGTCTGCATGGGCCCTGAGAGGAGGAGGAAGAATGCAATGAGGAAGCAGCGCAGTGAGATGGGGCCTGTGGACACGTGTTTAGCAGCCATTGAGACTCTTAACTTTGGGGTTTGGAAAAGCTATCTGAAGGGGGTCTTTACACAGTTTTGCTTCAAGATGACTTTTAAACAGTGATTTTTCTCTTAAACATCAGTACTAATGCACAGTTTTCATGGTTAAAGTGCTATATTAAGATTGGGCCATGAGACTGATCAGTTTTCTGCATTTTAAATATGGTAGAATAGAGAGATGCAAGAGAAACTGGTTAAACACTAAAGAAGGAAGCTTAAATTGATCAGGGAAAGCATTTCAGCATGGTTAGAATCACACTACTAAAGGAATTGCTTGCTGATGTATTGGCTACTTTACTTAGAGGCTGGATTTACTTTCAAGAGTTGCAAGACTAGATTTTTTTTTCCATACAATAGATGAGAAGCACTGGCTTGCATATGAAGACACTATTTAGCTAAACAGTGATAAAACAAAATGTACATAAGGAACGTGGGCATTTGAACAATTTCAGCACATATACAGAAAACTGTGGATGCCTGCCAGTAGAGGGAATATCCCTGGTCAGTCTTTTAGTTTCTCAAGTGCTTGTGCTCAGATGCTCAGTTGGGTCTGACTCTTGTGACCCCATGGACTGTAGCTCGCCGGGCTCCTCTGCCCATGGAACCTCCAGGCAGGTACTGGAGTGGGGTGTCATTTCCTATTCCAGGGGATCCTCCTGACTCAAGAGAACAAATCTGGGTCTCTTGTGTCTCCTGCATTGGCAGCTGGATTCTTTACCACTACGGCCACCTGGGAAGCCCCTCTCAAGTATTCACACTTGAGAAGTAATAAAAATGTTAAAACTTCATAAAAGAACCTATGAAGCATCACGTGACAAAGAAAAATGGGCCTGGACCAGGGTACCATGTCTTCTGATATGTTCATAATGACAGACAAACTAAATTACATTTAAAGGTGTTATTTTTCTAAGGCAGACAAACTACATTTTTACTGATACTGAAAGATCATTTATTTGTTTAAAAAAATATATATTCAGATCTTGCCCTTCTTGTTCCAAAGCTTCCCATACCATTTATAAAAGAGAATACTAATGACTTATAAAATTGGGCACCATTTCCTTCCTTATCAGTCCCAAAGGAGCAATAATCACCGCTATTTCCAATATAAAGTAAAATCACTAATCCGCTGGGACTCAAAAAAAAAAAAAAAAAAAGCAAGATTACTGTTTTATTGCTGCCACTTTTTTTCAATACTTATTTTCACTTTTGGAAGACGTCTATTTAATTAAATGTATACATTGATCGAAGGAAAAATGCATGTAGGTATGTACATGCTATAACCCCTGTTTTATACATTGCATACCTACAGAAAGAACCGCATTTTCAGGTGGCTTCACAAAAAGGTCAGCTTTTCCAGAGTGAATCATACTATAAAATGCACTACCTTCTTCTCGGTTTTGGTGAAGATCCCTATAAAATTATGCAATGACCGCAGGACATTTCTATTCACATTACAGGGTGTCTAAATCATAATTCTAACTGAGCTCAGTGACATGTAAAGTGAAGGTAAGTAGTTCTACTCTGGACCAACTATTTTACCAGTCCTTTAAGGCAAATATAGATACTCCTAAATCTACTTAAAAAATTTTTACATATGCCTGTACACACAGTTTGCTGGATTCATTCACACATTAACATTTAAAGATGCAATTAAAATACTTACGTTAAATAAATTTCAGTTCCAGCAGTTTTAAGCCACATTTTGTGGCAATTGATTAATAACTGCTGCTGCTACTGCTAAGTCGCTTCAGTCGTGTCCGACTCTGTGCAACCCCATAGACAGCAGCCCACCAGGCTCCCCCGTCCCTGGAATTCTCCAGGCAAGAACACAGGAGTGGGTTGCCATTTCCTTCTCCAATTCATGAAAGTGAAAAGTTAAAGTGAAGTTACTCAGTCGTGTCTGACTCTTAGCGACCCCATGGACTGCAGCCTTCCAGGCTCCTCCATCCATGGGATTTTCCAGGCAAGAGTACTGGAGTGGGGTGCCATTGCCTTCTCTGATTAATAACTAGTTAAGCTAAAATAATGAACTGCTTGAATATATTTTAAGGCCAGAATGAAAATTGTAACTAGTTTAGAGAAAGGTTAAGTACTTGTATCAAAAGGTCCTGAGTTGTGGGGAACAAAGATGCTAAGAGGCAACAGAGAGAGGGGCAAATGCCAATATAAAAATTCAGAACTCAAAATACTATATATGGAAGGATAAGGCCACTAGAGAAATCCAGTTGTTAAACGTAGTACCATTCCAAAACAAAACTATTCTTTGCTTAGAGATTTATCAAAAATGGAGGAGCCCAGTCAAGTCTCAGCTAGAGCTAGCTGACTAGATGGAAATCATACTCTGCCGGCCGTACCTAGCTGCGTGCATTAATCAGATCAAGTAACTGCCACAAGCACTGAGTACATATGCTCCACACTTGGTACCTGCTGATGGGATCAGCCTAGAGACCTTGTTCCACTGTGCGACTCCACCCTATCATTGGACCAAAGGTCAACAACAACTATCCAACGACAGCCAATTCAAAGGCTGGCTAGAAGCCAAGCTCAAACTTCCACTACCAGTAAGAAATTCACATAAAGTAGTTAGAAAAAAAAAAAAAGGTGACGAAAGGATTATTATGTGGTAATGTCATGATGTGTAAGTTGAATTTTTAAAAATACAAGGAGGAAAAAGTTAGCTGAGTCATTTACTGGAAGACAATAATTGTGGGCTGGCGAGTGTCCAGGTTCTGCTGTCTCTTTCTGCTCAGCTTTACAATGTTTACTATCATTCTTGTTATCCCTGCATTTTTAATAACTCTCAAGTATATCACATAACATGCCATAACACCTGGAATAATCTGAATGAGTTTCTATTCTTTACAAAGAAAAGATCCAACTAAGACAGGAAAAGCTTTGCCAATGAATTGAAAAACTGAGTTACATCTCTAAGTCAGCTGTGAGGGAAACTCACTTGTCCTTATCCATTTGACCAGATTACTACTGGAGAGAAAAATAAAGTTGACAGTAATGCCCTCACAAGCAGCATCCTTAGCAATTTTATGATTAGTAATTTCTTCACTTCCCACCTATCTCCCACCTGCAATGTGGGAGACCTGGGTTCAATCCCTGGGTTGGGAAGATCTCCTGGAAAAGGGAACAGCTACCTACTCCAGTATTCTGGCCTGGAGAATTCCATGGACCGTATAGTCCATGGGATCGCAAAGAATTGGACACAACTGAGCAACTTTCACACTCATCACCTATCTCTCACCAGTCTCTCCTCCTCAGCCCCATCCCTACTCTTTTCTACTCAGACTCACCAGACTTCATTTATGGCTGGGAAATCACAGTTGATTGCCAGGTATTTGAGAAATGAAATATAGTCATCTTCAGCAAAATGTAGCAGACTATTTGTTACTATAGATATTCAGAAAATTTTAAGAATATAAATATTTTTAAATGGTATTACTAAGGATATAAAAGCTCAAATTCTACCTCATTCAATTACAACCAAGATATTTCATTTCTCACAATTCCAAGACTTTGGCCATAATGTTCCAGATCTACCATTTCACTTCCTCCCCTCCATCTACCCCCTCTACTAAGGCTTAAAATCTCCCAATCAAGTAGAACTGATCTTATGCCCCACAGGCTTTGATCTTTTTCCTATGTGATACACCATTCACTGAAACCAAAAGGTACACCGGATTTGGTTAATCTCCACTTTCCAAATCCTTTCAGATTAAATATGTGCTTCCTTCAAGGAGATGTCACAAAGATTCCTATTACTATCACTCAGTAAATCCTCACACTCTTGGTCAAATTTTTATTATAAAATATTCAGTTGTATAAATAAGCAGAAAAAATAATGCATACTTATGTAGTTGCTACCCAGCTTAAGAAATAAAACACTATAGAGTGAAAGTGTTGAGTGCAATTACATTCCTTTTCCTTTTCTACTCCCACCCCTAGAAGTGACCATTATATGGACTTCGTTTATCATTCAAAATACATCTTTGTATTTTCACATGTATGTGTTTCTAAAAAGCACACATGAAGACATATCCACTTGTATAGTTTCTCATATTTTAAAATTTTATATAAATGCCATCACGTCATATCCTTTGCCATACATTATGCTAGGGAGACTGATTCACTTTGATATATACAGCTCCCGTTCAACTCCTTACCGCTGGATAGTATGGGTAGATTTTTATTGTTGTCACATGTCAGTATATTCATCAATCCTTCTACCAATGAAAAATAAAGATATCTCCAGTTTATTTCTGCTATACCAACTAGTGTAAGTTGTACTCCACTGCTAAGTAACATATCTTTTCTATTTGCTTTTAATATCTTATCTTTGACTTTGGTCTTCTACAGTTTTACTTTGCTGCATGAGACATGGGTTTCGTCTGTCTTTCCTACTTCAAATTCATTATACTTCCGGGATCCAAGGATGTAGTGTCATTGATCAATTCTGGAAATTTCTAAACTTCTATTTCCTTAGATATTGCTTTTTTCCCTCATTCTTTCTATTACTTTCATTTGAAATTTCTAACAGATATATGCTAGAACTTCTCATCTTGTCTGTTCCATTTACCCACTGCTAAGAAACCATATCAAAACTTAGAAGTCACCACCATTGTGTGGTTAAAGCATTCAGAGACCAGAGCNTTTTTCCCTCATTCTTTCTATTACTTTCATTTGAAATTTCTAACAGATATATGCTAGAACTTCTCATCTTGTCTGTTCCATTTACCCACTGCTAAGAAACCATATCAAAACTTAGTAGTCACCACCATTGTGTGGTTAAAGCATTCAGAGACCAGAGCAGATCTGGACTGTGTTTGTTCCAGGATGTCTGGTACCTTAGCTTGAAACAGTCAAACAACTAAGTGACCCAATGAGTTGGGACTGAACTCTATATGATTTGGGATTCTTCAAAGCATTTCAGCCACAGGTGAGCTGGATGTGTGTCCTGCCAGCTCAGGGTCCCAAGAACAATTATTTCCACAAACAGTTCAGTTCAGTCACTCAATTGTGACTGACTCTTTGTGACCCCGTGGACTGCAGCATGCCAGGCCTCCTTGTCTATCACCAACTGCCGGAGTTCACCCAAACTCATGTCCATTGAGTCAGTGATGCCATCCAACCATCTCATCCTCTGTTGTCCCTTTCTCCTCCTGCCTTCAATCTTTCCCAGCATCAGGGTCTTTTCAAATAAGTCAGCTCTTCGCATCTGGTGGCCAAAGTATTGGAGTTTCAGCCTCCAANTTTATTATTATTATTATTATATTTTAAAGTCTTAATTCTAAATGACATGAAATGCCAGTTTCAAGCTTACTTTGTGGACAATTAGACACACCAAAAAGTCACCACCATAGAATTATTGTTTAGTGAAAGCCCTTAAGCATGGAAATTGCTAAAACAAACTTTTCTAACCACGATGTGAATAGTTTATTCCCAGTGGTGATGGAACTATTTGGGCCACTTAAAAGAAAAGTTGCAGAGGTGCATTACTGCTGCTGTAATCCATCATCATTTTATTAAAAATCTGCATTGCTTTTTTTGCTTATTCCTTTTCCCCTAACTCTACCCTATCCGTATTCAATCTGGTCACACAACCCTAATTTAGCAAAATAGTTTACAAGTTTCATTTTACATTTTCATCTGATACACACAATATTCAGTATTAATATTCAGGTATTAATTTGGTAGTGGGGGTTGCTGAGGGCTTCCCAGGTAGTGCTAGTGATAAAGAACCCACCTTTCAATGCTGGAGAGACATTGGTTCATTTCCTGCCTTGGGAAGATCCCCTGGAGGAGGGCATGGCAACGGACTCCAGTATTCCCGTGGAGAATAGAGAATCCCATGGACAGAGGAGCCTGGAGGTCTGTAGTTCACTGGGTTNCATCAAAAATTCTAGGCTTTACATGTTGGTTCTAAATCTATATCCACTCTTGCATAGGCCCAAGATCCTGTCTTCAGCAGTGATGCAGCTGTTAAAACTGAAGGCTCTTGGTAGGTGAATCTGACAAATGCCCCCAAGGCAGCGGCAATATCCTTATCAGCTTGCTGCTCCAATTTTTCCTTTTCTCTTTATTTTCACTCCCAAGGGACCTCTTACTCTCAAACAAGGTCAGCAATACATTTAAAAGAAAGTTTATTACACTTGATGTAGCTTTTCTAACTGCTTTATACTGGCAAATTTTCCAGACTTTTTAGCTTTCCCCCTTGCCAGAAATCCAAGTCCCTTCATTTCATTTTTATGTGGTCATTTCCAATAGTTTTTCCTCCCCATTTCCTTTGACCTAGAACCTACAGATTTGTCATATATTATGCAAGATCTTTTTACTTCATGAAATCCACTTATTACAAAGATTACATAATTGGGCATTTAAAAAATTACCAGTTCTTAAATTAAAAATCAAAACATGGTGATTTTGTATTAAAATTTGTCTTTAAAAGCATATTGTATAGAATGTATAAAGAACAAGGCCCTACTGTATAGCACAGGGGACTATATTCAGTATACTGTGACAAGCCATAATGGAAAAGAATGTAAAAAAGAATTCATAAATATATATATGTAACTGAATTACTTTGCTGTACAGCAGAAATTGACACAAGATTGTGTGATTTTACAGAAATTTACACAAGATTGTAAATCAACTATACTTCAATTTAAAAGAAGTATAACAAGTTTACATTAAGTATGGTTACACTGTAATTTTGCATCATTTATAAAGTTACAAGAGTGCATTAAAACTCAAAGCATAATGTTTTCTTGCATCTAAAATAAATTTTAAATTAATGAATTCAAATTTAATACAACATTTTGAAACATGAATATCTTATCTTTTATTTGTAAAACACTATTTAGAAATTTACATGTAATCATGTCAAAAGGCAGAAGGATGATATGACACTGAGAGATATTTTTTCTGAGCTACGTCTAATGCTTATATAAGTTCCTCGGATGTGTGCTAAGTAGCATGTACTAGTTAAGGTTTATTAAAACAATTAATTGGATAAACCTGATGTGTTATACTGGCAGAATAATACAACTTTAAAATACCAAGTGTGATTTTTTGACTTTCAAAGTCTAGATCTAGGACACCTTGCAATACACATATAAACAAACTGTTGATCATTTGCTTCATATGTTATGTTTTAATGAAAAGGGGGAAATTTCCATTTTTTAGGATTTTATTTTACATCCTTAGATATACTGGTAAAATATTCACTAGCTTGTCATATCATGATGTCAATTTTACCTGATTTTTCTTTCCATATGAAAAAAGTGTCACTCAAGTAATAACTATTTTAACAAAACTGGCAAAATTGCTTTCCTTGGTTCAAAACTACCAAAAAATCTCATGTGAATTCCCCTAAAGTTGGATAAAGAGACATGATGTTGTAGAGACCACAAAACTATACTAAGAGTAGGGCTTTTACATGAGGATTTTGCTGGAAATTATTATCACTGTTTTTTTTTTTAACAAGTTCTAACCTTAAACAATAATTAATGATCAGTGAAAGAATAATAATCACCAGTATTTGATTCAAAATAATGGCTAGATGAGCAAAATGTAAATTGCATTCTTGGACTGCCAGTCTCTAAACAGTTTAAAATATATGTTAGATTGTGAGCCCTAACACATGAACCAATCCTGCATGTGAAATCAGCACACTGTGAGTGAAATTAACAGGTCAGATGTAGAATAGGCTGCAAACCTGATACTGATCAATTATGCCCCAAGCAGAGCAATCAAGGAGTGCTGTCTCTGAAAGTAAGCCTGTTGACCTGAAAGGATGCAAAACACCACTCATGGTGATTTTACTCCTTCTAATCTGTCTGGTAACACTAACAAAACGTGTCAGCTGGAATGAGCCATGTAATATAAACACAGGGAAGAAGTGAGGCCCCATAAAGACAGGTGGAAAAGAAGCAGAGACATGACAATCAAAATAGTCACGGTGCTCAGAAAAGCAAGGGGGGACGTGCAGTCTTTCAAGGGGCTATCATACTTATCCCCCCATTCATAGAATGACAAAGTCTCTGCAAGATCAGAACACCAACTCGTTTAAAGAAAAGCTTTTCATAGTCTCAGCACAGAGGGGAAATCCATACAGCCTTTTACCATCTGGGGTCCAACTCCTTTCCTTCAAAAGCATGTATTGGTGCTTGAGAAAATAACAGTGTGCTCCAGGACCCCACAGCTGTAGCTTTGAATCATTTTTGACTGAGCTTCAGACCCTATGTGGTGGCATAAAAGGGTCTGATCATAAACACTACTTTACACCTGCTAAAAGAATCCGCCTGCCAATTAGGAGACGGGGGTTTGATCCTGGGTTGGGAGGATCCCCTGGAAAAGGAAATGGCAACCCACCCCAGTATCCTTGCCTGGGAAATCCCATGGACAGAGGAGCCTGGTGGGCTAATGTCCAGGGGGTCACAAAGAGCTGGACACGGTTTAGTGACGAAGCAAGAAGACTAGTGGTCAATGAAATGATAAAGGGTGCATGAGAAAGGTGGCTTAGGACATTGTTCAGGGTACATTCCCGTTCCACAATGCCAACCCACGGCCACCAGGGTGCTACTTTCATAAACATTATGGTATGATCTAGTAGTCTATGAATTCTCAGAAGTGAGGAAAATGGTTGGTTTATGTATTCTAAGATGTGTNGGTGGCTTAGGACATTGTTCAGGGTACATTCCCGTTCCACAATGCCAACCCACGGCCACCAGGGTGCTACTTTCATAAACATTATGGTATGATCTAGTAGTCTATGAATTCTCAGAAGTGAGGAAAATGGTTGGTTTATGTATTCTAAGACTTTGGCTTAACCTCTGCGCCTCAATTTCTTTTATCTACAAAATGAGGACAGTTCAGTGCCTGAATCATAGACCATAAGTTAGTTGTAAGGATTAAATAAATGAATATATGTAAGATGATTTTTAAAAGTGCTAGATTTATACCAGTCCAAAGTTGTTAGCTATTCCAGTGGCATTATCTTTTCCATTAACACTGATTTCCATATATTTATCCAACTTGTCAGTTTTCATATTTTTATGAGCTTCCATCTCAACCATTTGAACACAACATTCCTCACAGACAGTAAATGGAAAATGTGTCACATGTGCATATCTAAAAACAAACAACAGAATAAAGGCAAAGTATAATAGCAGGTCTGTCAGAACAAAAACTCCAATGAAAATTAATTACTCTAAAATGGTAATGAAAGAAATTGTCAAAATTTCACCAGATTAATAAAAATTTTAATTATACAGATGACATAGATTTTTCTCTATTATTATATGCAATTGAATTCATGCCCAGAATATTCCTTCTTCTGAATAAAGTTGTTAATATACCTGGCATGACACCTTAGGAGGTGTACTAGACCTTTCTTCAGAATTTTATTTTGAAATAAGTGTACACTTAGAAAAGAGTTATAAATACAATACAGAGAATACTCTTATATTGAGAGTGTATATAACACACACATACACACTATATACAGAGTATATTCCTATATACTCATATTTAACCACTGTGCAATTAACAAAACTAAAAAGTCCACATTGGTACACTACTACAAACTCTAGACTTTATTTTAACTTCCCCGGTTTCTCCACAAACGTTGTCCCTCTGTTTGAGGGTCGAAGCCTTCATATTTCATTGAATTTAGTTGTCATGTCTTTAGTTTCCTCTAATCTATGACAGTTCCTTGGTCTTTGTCTTTCATGATTTCAAACATTTTATAGTGTGCTCACTAGTTATATAGTTTCTTTGATATTTTCCCAGGATTAGACTGTGGTTATAGATTTTCTGGGAGGATCCCACAGAGATGAAGTGCTCTTTTCATCTGACCACATCAGGGACTACATGATATCTATGCCTTATTGTGCTGTCAATGCTGAACACTTGCAAGGTGGTGTCTGTCAAGTTTCCTCACCTTCAAGTTATTCTTTTTCCCTTTCCAGATACTCTGGTAGGTCACCATGTCCAGTATACACTCCAGAGCAAGGGAACTGACTTTGGCTCCTATAGGGGGGAAGTGTCAAAGAATTTATGGATTTATGTTAAAACTGGTACAGGAGGACAGGGAAAAAGAGGATGGTCATGCCCCAGGTGTTTGGCAAGTCCCTAGGACAGGCCACCAAGCGAGGGTCCTTGCCTGGGAATCCCATAGATAGCGGAGCCTGGCGGGGCTACCGTCATACAGGAGAGAATTTAAGACTGAGACATAGCAAAGGAAGTAGGTTTATTGAGAGAGATACACATCCCATAGGCAGAATGGTGTTATCTCAGAAAGTGAGAGGCACCTCAAAAGACGGGGTGGTTTTTTTTATGGGCTGGGTAAAACTATAGGCTAATGTGTGGGAGAATTATTCCAACTATTTTGGGGAAGGGTTGGGGATTTCCAAAAATTGGACCATGATCCACTTTTTGACCTCCTATGATTAGCCTCTGAATGGTCATGGCATCCCTGAGAGTGTCATTTAGTATATGCTAATGTATTATGATGAACATATAATGAGGCTCAATGTCAAAGTCAAATCTTTCGCCATCTTGGGCCCAATGAATTCTAATTACTTTTCGTCCTAAAAACAAATAGCAACAGGTNTCTTCTAATTATTTGACTCTGTAGACAAAATGGATATAGCTGATGATATGGCCTGGAAAATCAGTTCACGGATAGACTTTGGTTCACTCTGAGTCCCAAGCCCTGAAGAGGAGTTTTCCAGAATGCCAAGGAGCTTTGTTAAAGGCCAGGATGAATAATGATCATGATGAAAATGATAACAGCTAATGTTCTTAAGCACTTATTTTTTAAGCACAGACTCAAACAATCTTATGTAATTCTTATAGTAAACACATGCTATCAGATGAGGAAAATTAGATTAAGTAACTTGACCAAGTTTATTTAACTACTATGTGAACTAATTACCCTTTTAATCTCTGTCTGACTTCAAATTTTGTGGGCTACATCATCAGTTTTTCTGCCTCCCTAAGTGGTACCACTGTGAGGGAATGAAGAAGGTTCTTCTCAAAGGAAATAACTTTTCACAGGTCAGGTTGACAATGACAGACTGAATCAAGATTGATTACACTACTTCTGTTAACAGAACTTCTGGAAAGTTTTTACACGGGTGGCTTTTAGCCATTTACTATGTGGGGCTCAGCATCTCTCAGAATCAAGCCTAGGAAAAGGCTCAATTTTTCTAATGAAAAGACTGTCCATCCCTGGGGATAGAGACCATTTAAAAATGTTACTTGAAGAATGTAGCAGGAGTCCCAGTCCTAAATTGAATCCACTTTAGGGCTCCTGTTGTAGAGGTCTACCAATGCAGCTTTTATGAGAAGGCAAGCCTCCAGGGAAGTAACTATTACAAGGGAAAAGGGAATCTGGCATATAATTTGTACACAACAATATCATCAGTACTGGAAAAGAAGAGTCTTTATTAATATGGAATGGTGCCTGTCACTCAGCTTGTCCTTGAGCTCCAAAACACTCAAGTTGAGTGCTAGGAGGAACCAGGTAAGATTTGCAAAAGCTTCTTCATCAAAGTGTGAAATCACTGGGAGTTTGTTACCCCTGTAACAGAGTGTGATACACAGGCTCACTGTGGATTCTTCTCTGCCTATACAGACAACACAGAGCACGTCACTGTTGCTACCTTGAAGACATTCAGCACACAGGTGGCCTCTCTTGGTCATTATGTAGTGTNGCTTATTCAGGAATTTTGTGGGGAAACATTTTTTTAAAAGTTTGATTGTAAAGACTATTTTTAGCCTATTTGATTGTAAAGTCTAGTTATTCAGGAGTTTGTACCAAATGCACTGGTTGTTAGGGATTCAGGTATTTGAAGTAGAACACTTCTAATCAGATATCATCTGAGGCGCACTGTGGTCTAATGGTAGACTCAGGAGATGTGTTTTGCTTTTGCTTTTTCCCAGGCTATGCTTTTAACTAGTTCTGTTATCGGAGGTCAGTCATAAAGCCTTTGTAAACCAGTGTCAGTCTCCTCTCAAGTTGAATATAGGGTCTAAATGAGGGGACTGCTAATCTTTTAAGAGTCGATCTCATGGACAAAAATACTTTCTGCAGACAGCTTAAGTGTAAGCAGTGGGGAGGGAGTTTGCTTCTCTTTCACAGGCTGCTACTCAATTTGGGGGAGAAAACAGCTTTAAAGAGTAACTCAATTACATCCCCAACAGCTGTTCAGGGAAAGCTGGATTGCCTGCCCTTGCTCACTTCTAGCGCTGTCTNTAAGCAGTGGGGAGGCAGTTTGCTTCTCTTTCACAGGCTGCTACTCAATTTGGGGGAGAAAACAGCTTTAAAGAGTAACTCAATTACATCCCCAACAGCTGTTCAGGGAAAGCTGGATTGCCTGCCCTTGCTCACTTCTAGCGCTGTCTGGCAAGCGCAGGGTGAAAAATGGCTATGTCATTAGTTCTTTAAGATGTGTCCTAAAGAATACCTATTCTAAAATATACTTCTTAAGTAACAGATTTATCGTTTCCATCAGCTTAGAAAAGGCTGCATATGCTATTTTCCTCTGGAAATTCACAACAAACCCTTTCTAGTAAAGCTCTGAAAAGTTTCACAATAAACAGTTCTTCATTTTAAAATCAAGTGAACAAAAAGTATATTACATGTGTATAGTACTAGAAAGGATCAATTAGAATAGAGCTTCTTGGGAACAAGAACTGTGTCTTAATTTACCTTTCCAGCCTTGGCCCTTAGCACAGTACCTGATATATGACAATGTTCACTTTTTTTTTTTTTGAAAAACTAGAAAAATCGAGCCAATAAGTTCCACGGAACCCTTTTCTTAGGCCGCCGCTGCTGCTAAGTTGCTTCAGTCACGTCTGACTCTGTGAGACCCCATAGACGGCAGCCCACCAGGCTCCCCCACTCCTGGAATTCTCCAGGCAAGAACACTGGAGTGGGTTGCCATTTCCTTCTCCAATGCATGAAAGTGAAGTCGCTCAGTCGTGTCCGACTCTTCGCGACCCCATGGACTATAGCCCACCAGGCTCCTCCGCCCATGGGATTCTCCAGGCAAGTGTACTGGAGTGGGGTTCCATTGCCTCTCTGTTTCCTTAGGCAGTAAGGGCGAAAGCCAGAAACAAAATCCATTGCACAGGGCTTTTGGAAGCACTATGCTCCACACGGGCTCAAAAAACATTAGCTGACGTTTCCCAGCAGTGTCCATAACTTATTTATCTAGCCACTTAGGTTCCCAACTTCTCAATTTCCCTGTCTATAAAATAACCAAATATTTACTGTAAAATAAAACAGCAATGCACACTCACTGAGGAGTTAGGAGGCTTAATTTATGTTTCAGAAGCATCTGGGAAAAGGCAGATGATAGATGGGAGTGTAGATCACCATCACCACCACAACTGCTATTGCGGTAAACAGGTTAGAAAGGCGACGTGCCAGCTCGCCTGTTTCCTGTCCTGGGAGAGGTGTCCTTTTTATAAAACCACACGCTGCTCAGTCTCTTAGGGCATGGAGAGAAAGATGAGAATTACTAAGTCAATAATACTGGCTATAGCTAAGTTCCAAGAGTTAACATTAATCAAGATTTCCTTTCTTAATCTATGACAAATATTTTTCACCCAAACACTACGTATAAATGCAATTAGTTCCTAGGAAGAATCAAGATATGAGTTTAGAAGAATTTTTAGGTATAGGTTAAGGTTTTGAACACAGAGCTGAGACAAGAAAAAAAGAAAAACAAAACTTTAGGATCTTGATGGTTTTCCATAGGTTCTTAATCCATCAGTTTGTAAATTACTTGAGGACAGGGACTGAGGCCTTCACTTTACAGCCCTAGTGACAAGCAGAGCACCTGGATACGTTAGGCACTGAGCAAAGGCTGAATGAAAGGATGGGGGACTATCCGTGCCTCAGGGTTTCATTAAGCGATCACCAAAATCTGACCAGCTACATAAAGGGTCTCAGTGATGATTCAGTTGCTTGTAAAATGCTTTAAAGAAAAACTTTACATATTATCATCCCCATCAGCAGAAGCCTGAAAGGTAGGAGACGAGAGAGGGAAAAAGATAGCATCTATCTACCCTACAAAATGTCTACCAGCTTAATATATGACACGGCTATCAATCTGTTCACCAGTCACCCCAATCCATTCTGAAGAAAAATCATTGCTTCCACCATAATACACTAAAACAAATTTATAAATGTTAATAAAATTTTTAAAAGGTCAGGTCACTACTTCCTGTAACATATGTCAGGGTGAACCTAATACATCTCAGGATCAGGTCACTGGCAGGACAGCTATGACATTCAAGAATGGAGAAAATGAAATTTTTTCTCTCTGAAAATTAGTTAACCAGCACATCCGTCTGTTTCCCCACTTGGCTGCCTGGTGCAGAGCACCAGGACAGGGGAAATTTATTGAAACATACCATTAAATCAATATGGCAGAGCACTCTACTTTATATGGGGCTATAAAATCATGCATGTGGGAAAGCTGAAGGAAACAAACTGGCGCTGAAAATAAGAACAGAAATGCTTATTTAAAAAAATAAAATGGATTCCTAGAATTTACAAACTTAGTAGATCAGGTATGCAAAACCAAGGTCTTAAAATAGGCCTTGTAATATTTTCTTCTTAGGCTAAAATTAGAGCTAGCCCTCTTTTTCAAGAATTGAGCCTAAATATGACAAACAAAAAGTAAGGGTTCTGGCTGGATTGTCAGAAATTACTTTGGAAGAAGGTAATAAAACTAGATTTATAGAAGAGCCATACTGGGGTTTTATTTAGTAACAAGTGGAGGTGCTATTTTTTGATAGATCATCCATGGAGAGTCAGAGGTGAAGAACAAAACTTGTTGTCAAATAATTCTGCAGGAGAGTAAAATGTGTTCTGAATATCTGAGAGGCACATGCAGAAAATATAGGATGTGTAGGTCACACTGACATTTTGCATATTTTTTTCATTTTAAAGTCCTAGAGCAGGCCTGACTACTCAATATGATGTATATATGTAAAACCTATGGTTTCTAAGAGTTGAACCTAAGACATTCATGTATCCCATTACCTAAATTTGTAGAATGTACTAGAAACATTGCTTTGGGAAGTCTTAGAATAAATTTAGTTCTATAATTAAAAAACGTCTTGGAGATCAACTGGTCTAATATCCACAATGGTATCATCAATTTAACTGTTTACAGTAGTTTATAAAGCATATTTATCCACAGGTATTTGATCCTCACAAGAATCATGTGCAATAGAAATAAAGTCAACTAATTTACCCTAGGATCACTAGGCTAGCCACGTGAAACTGCAAAGAGGAGGAAAAAGACACATAAAGAAACAAGCTCCTCACTTAAATTAGGAATGGGAAGGAAATGCACGGAAAATGAAATCAACCAGCACGGATCACTATGATAAAAGTCTAAGTGCCGATGAGTAAAATAACAAGCAGCTAAAAAACTCAATTTAACAATTTGCATGATAATGCATATGCCTTGGAAAAGGAAACAGATGAACAATATCAGGTTGCTATTGGGAATAAAGGGCAGTACATTTCTATTTAATGGAGCAGAGTCCACCATCACTCTACGATAGCATATGTACCTTTTACACTCAAGATGTATATACTTACAAAAAGGAAAAACAAAGACACCATGAAAATCACCTTGAACTTGGCCTGCAGGTTGTTTCTTCCCGTCTTTGGTTATGGTTTTGTTTTGCTTTTTTCATGACCATTATCAAATAGAAGGAAAAGTCCCCAACTTGCATGGCAGCTGAGCCTACAGAGACCCATTTTGTCACAGGCCATTAGTGTTCATCATTACACAGCTTAATGCAGTTGTCTGTTCCCTTTAGTGAACTCTGCATAGATTTATCTTTGGCTAATGCAGCAGAGGCTAAGGGAAGCTACTAAGGTCTCTGGATCTGTCTGCCTTTCTGGGATAGCATTTCTGAAACCATTCTGGGCCAAAGGGATTTTACAGAAACGGAGATGGTAATATGTCCTTCTCCCATCGCACTGGCTCTAATAGGCAATGGCTGTTCACAGGGATAAAGATCTGGGTACTCAGAGGCACCTTTGTTCAGACATAGGAAATCGTCACCTTAGGACTGGAGCTCAGAAACCAGGAGAGAAACTGTATTCACAGACACATGTTTATTTACATAGTCTTATTCCACAACTCTGTTTCAGGTTCTGAAACTTCATTTATTCATTCCAACAAAATTTACTGAGGGCCTAGGGATGTGCCAGGCCCGGTTTCTAGAGGACAGGGAGGTAACAATGAACAAAAGACCAAAATCCTTGCTCTTGTGCCACTGACGTTCTTAGTGGGAGGAGACAGGCAACAAACCAGATGAAAGATACAGTCCATAGATAGCAACTGGGGAAATGAAGAGCAAAAAGTAAAACACAGTACAATTTCAAATAGGATAGCCAGGCAGGGCTTCACTGGGCCAGTAACATCTGAGAAGAGCTCCAAAGGTGTGAAGGTGGTGTCTCGCACGTATGGCCAGTGGAGGAACAGAGAATAAATGTGCTACTGTTCAATAGCTCAAGGATAAGATGGGTCTTTTCAAACACTGTAAAGAATTCTGGTTTTTACTCAGCAGGAGTTGCTATTGGAGAGTTTTGAGCCAAAAGGTTTCTATGACATGACTTACATTCTAACAGGATCACTATGGCTAAAAGGGAAGAGAGCAAGAGATCAAGCATGAGACCAGCTAAGAGCCTAATTCACTAATGTCAGCAAGAGATGATGGTGGCAAGACCAGGCTAGGACTCACAATGGTGCTTGAGCAATGGTTAGGTTCTGGGAAATTTTTGGAAAAACTAGTAGGATATGCTGATGGATTGTTTCTGGATGTGAGAGAGATGACTCCTAGATCTTTGGCCTGATCAACTGGAAGAACAGTAGTGCCATTTATCAAAGCGGGGAAGACTTAGGGGTAGCAGTTGGTGAACAGATGGTGTGAAATGTTGGGATCTCAGTTCTGGACAATTTGAAGTTGGAATTCCCATATGACACACAAACAGAAATGTCAAGAAAGCTAAAAACACAAGAAGGCTGAGTTCATTGTAGCAGTGCAAACTGGAGATATAAATTTGGGAGTCAATAGCTTGAGATGGTATTTCAATTCCTACGACAAAGTGAGATCCCCACAAGAGAAATAAGCATAGATCTAAAAAGAGAAGGCAGCCAAGGACTGAAGCCTGGGTACCATAGGCTAAGAGGTCAGGGAGGCAAGGAAGAAACTCATGAGGAGCCAGTGAGGTGAGAGGAATACAGATATCATCCTGGGAGCCAGCCCATGAGAGTCTTCAGAGAAGGTGGCATCGAATAACCACATCAAATACTACAGACAACTTTAGTCACAAGTCAAAGCAGCTGGTCACAATAGTGGTAGCACTTTGTTCTGATGAGCAGGGAAAGCGGGGATCAGGAGAGAAGACATGAAAAGAGAAGAAGAAATGAAAAACTGAGGGTTATACTTGTCCCATGCTATCTCTGTTTCGATTTCAGTTTCTCTATTACTGCCCTCCTCACAAAGGAAATTAACAGACTTACACGTCATATTTTATTTATGAGAATCAAGCATGTCTGTGAAATGTTTTGAGATCTCAGTAAAAAACACAAGAAATATCACTCTAGATAGAGTCCACTAATATATTTAGCACATCACCTGATACTGTCTTGTATCTACTCATTCTTAGTAAGTCTCTCTGAGCAAGATTAAAAAAAAAAAATCTGGTATTGTTTTGCTGTTCTCAGTAAGGAAGACATCCTGTTACTTTGCTCTACCTTTGTGTTATATATGTACTTAGTGAATTTATTTTGGAGGTGAGGAGGAATGGGACAAAGAAATGAAGGAAGTATCACACAGGCTCTCATTTGCTAAAAAAATGTTCAAAACTACTGTGTGTGTGTGTGTGTGTGTGTTCGTCGTTCAGTTGTGTCCAACGATTTGCAACCTCATGGACTGTAACCCAAAAGGCTCCTCTGTCCACGAAATTCTCCTGGCAAGAATACTGGAGTGGGTTGCCATTTCCTTCTCTGGAAGATCTTCCCAACCCAGGGATCAAACCTGGGTCTCCTGCATTGTAGGCAGATGTTTTACTGGATGAGCTACTATGGAAGCCAAAAGTTAAGTTGGCTTTAGGTACTCATGTGTGTTAGTCACTCAGTCATGTCTGACTTTGCAATGCCATGGCTTGGGGCCCGCCAGGCTCCTCCACCCATAGGATTTTGCAGGCAAGAATACTGGAGTGAGTTGNGATGAGCTACTATGGAAGCCAAAAGTTAAGTTGGCTTTAGGTACTCATGTGTGTTAGTCACTCAGTCATGTCTGACTCTGCAATGCCATGGCTTAGGGCCCGCCAGGCTCCTCCACCCATAGGATTTTGCAGGCAAGAATACTGGAGTGAGTTGCTATTCCCTTCTCCAGGAGATCTTCCTGACCCAGGGACTGAATCCAGGTGTCCCGCATTGCAGGCAGACTCTTTACCACCAAGGAAGATTCAAAAACTATTATCTTAAATCAAAGTTTCATTTGCACAGTTTGTATCGATAAAATAGTACATTTATTTAATCATCCCCATCCTTGTCAAGATTCATCTGTATGTCTTGTTGGCTCCGATGGTAAAGAAATCTGCCTGCAATGCAGGAGACCTAGGGTGGGGAGATCCCTCGGTGGGGAAGATCCCCTGGAAAAGGGAATAGTAACCCACTCCAGTATTCTTGCCTGGAGAATTCCATGGACAGGGGAACCTGAAGAGCTACAGTCCATGGGGTAGTAAAGAGCTGGACATGACTGAGTGACTAACACAGAAACATCTGTTGTCAAGAACCACTGGTCCAGAAATTGTCATCTGGATAGTCAGAACCCCTTGTTTCCAAGGCATTTTTTCTAAAAAAACTTGCATATATTAATATCTTTCAAGTAACAAATCATTTCTATTGCAAATATCTAATTCTCTTATTCTAAGAATTGTTTTGAAGGTAATACAAACAGAACACTTCAAATCCATACCTGTACCATTTTCACCTATAAAAACTTTCTAAAGTTATGTGGTCACATCAAACTCCTGCTGAACACGTAGCTCACTGCATACTTCTTAATGAATCCTATTTGTCAGAACATAAACTGTCCAATAATCTGCCTTGAAATATAACTTCTCACTGCCATCAAAATTGTCTTTTGCTTCACAAATATATAGTGCCTAACCATAAACAGCGAATAAAATATATCCACAGGGCCAGTAAAATGTGTATTTTACCACTTCTGTGTGAGCTTTCCACATTCTTTGTAGCCACCATCTTTTTACTTTCTCCCAGAAGAAGGGAGTAGAATACCACCATGGCTCAGGTTCTGGAGGGAGTTAGGAAACTGTATATAATTTCTCCTGTCTGGCTCAATGACCAAACACAGTGAGATGTGTCTGTGGTTCACTGTGATTTTGTGTTTCTTTCTGTCCAGCAGCATCTCTTAAAGTAATAATTCCCAGCGCCCTGCTCATTGAGGCCACAACTGCTCTGCACAGAGCCACAGAGGCGAGGATGCACTTTTGGCCTTGGGCTGAGCCCCTTTCTCCCTCCCTGGGACGCTGCTGAGCCCCGTGAGGCTGAGCCCCTTTCTCCCTCCCTGGGATTACACTTGTGGCCTCGGGCAGAGCCCCTTTCTCCCTCCCTGGGATGCTGCTGAGACCTGTGTCCTTGCACTTCCCTTAAGTCCCTCTCCTAAGCAACAGCACATACCCTGGCTGGCTGGAGAGGTGAGCTGGGAAGCAAAACAAATTTCATACCAGGCAAAATGTGAGCTCAAATCTCCAATTCACCACATGGTACTGTGTTCGGTGACCTTGAGCTAATTACTCTGCCTCTTTCTCAGATTCCTGATTTTTCAAATCAAATGACTGCTCTGAGAATTAAGACTGGACGTGAGAAGTAGTTGGGACACAGCAGGGGCTTTAAAAAATGAATCATGGCTGTTCCCTCCCTGCAGGCTTATGGCTGACTTCTGCAGGTGACCGCACCACCCTGCTCACCCACCCTTCTGCACTCAACTTCAGTGAGGTACTTGTGTATCCCCACAGAATAAAACTGGCACTAGGTCTCCCATAAAATCATCAGAGAGAAGCAAGTTAAGGGAGGCAGAAAGGAGAAAAATGAAAATACTAAACTGCCCTCAAAGGACTAATATTCTTCTGATTGGATGCTTCAAAAATTTGCAGAGTTCCACCAGACCCACTCAGTAGGGAATTTATCTTTTCCATGGCTTAAGGAGATCAGCCCTTAAAGAGATCAGTACAAAATAAAAATAATGAGCGTTAAAGTGCTACACACCTGTTATCAAGAGGTCTTTCGCAAAGTGTGGCAGAAACATTATCTTACAGGGAGAGGCATCTTTACGGCCATTCTTCCTCTCCAGTTTTTATTCTCTTTAAAAAATTATTGCAGTAAACACAAGCACAGAGCCGTCTGTCTCTGACTCCCTGGTTCCCTTCACTCCTACTCACAGGCAGTAGTTTTCCCATATTCACCTTTGCTTGGAAAATACTCTGTAAAGAAATAACTGGAAACAAATGAATCATTCTGCAGTCTATTGATTAAACCACACTGAATCAGGGTCACAACGGGTATGCTCTGGGGGAAGGGAAGCAATCAATTCCAGGCTGTGAAAAAAGTTAATGAAAACATGCACAGAAGTTTCAGTCCTTTTTTTTTACCTCGTTTTGAACATTCAGGCTGTGAGTGCTGAACATATGGCCCAAGGGCAATAACAAACCTTCTGAACGGAAAGGAGAAAGCATGTTATTAACTACATGATACTGAAAGGTGGGTAGTAGACAGGTGCCAGGCTTCTTGAGTTTTTGAGAAAATCATGCTAGGGAAAGAAGACTTATCCAGAGAGGAAGACAGTTCAGTCACACCTTACTTATTTCTGGAAAAACCCATTTAAATGAAGGCTGCTAAAGGGGGGCAACAGGGGATGAGACGGTTGGATGGCATCACTGACTCAATGGACATAAGCTTGAACAAACTCTGGGAGATAGTGAAGGACAGGGAAGCCTGGCGTGCTACAGTCCATGGGGTTGAGAAGAGTCAGACATGACTTAGCAACCGAACAGCAGCCAACAAGCACTCAATGGCGATTTTTCCATTTAAAGTAAAGCAAAGAGGGTTTCTCAGGAAGCAGAGTTGCAGAAAGCTCAAACAGTAAAAAGAACAGGAAAGTGACCGAAGCTTTCCTTAATATTAATGACCCTAGTAGGTTACAATCTTCAGGGTGTGCATGGGAACCACTTAGAATGCTGGTGTAACACACAGATCTCCCACATGTCATTTCATTTGCACTATTATTTAACAGGTCATTCATCAGTTTAGTAGAGTGGTTTTTGTTTTTGTTTTTGTTTTTTGCATTTGTATTGCATATTGTTACCTACTCAGTATATGTATTCAGAATTTAAAAATAATTCTATTTTAGCTATATACTTTGGATACTTTCTTATTTCTTCCAGTCTCCAATTTCGCTCTTGTCTTTGCATAGGCAGAAAAGAAAATGGCATATTCCATGCATTAGTATGAAAGTCCCACCAAAGGTTACTTTTGCCACTAAAGGACTGATGCTAAAGCTGAAACTCCAATACTTTGGCCACCTGATGCAAAGAACTGACTAATTTGAAAAGACCCTGATTCTGGGAAAGACTGAAGGGAGGAGGAGAAGGGGATGACAGAGGATGAGATGGTGGGATGGCATCACTGACTCAATGGACATGAGTTTGAGTAAACTCCAGGAGCTGGTGATGGACACGGAGGCCTGGCGTGCTGCAGTCCATGGGGTCACAAAGAGTTGGACACGACTCAGTGACTGAACTGAACTGAAAGCTTAAAACTCAGGCTTTAATAATTTAAGTGTGAGCAATTGTTCTCCCAGTTCTTCCATACATCAATATAGGAGCCATTTTTCCTATGAGTTTACCATGAATGAGCCCAAAGAAACAGGAAAAGGAAAGAGTTGCTGAGCCCAGTAGAGAGATATGAGGATGGATATTCTACATCTATTATGGGCAGATTATCCACATGTTCTCCTTACACCATCTCGGTGTGCTTTATCAATACACCCCCAAATGCTAAGGCCCCTCAGACCATCTAAAAGAGTAACCCATTTAAACTATCTACTTCCAGTTTCTGTCACAACAATCTCTACAAATATCATATACCCAGACCTTACTGTGTTTCAAGTACAATTCTAAGTAATTTAGGTAACTAACTTGGCTCATTGTCTGACAATGCCACTAAGCTAACGGCATCGTTCCTATTTTACAGGTGAAAAAATTGAGACTTATCAACACTCAGTAACTACAATGGGGATGGAATTTGATGGTTTGACTCTAACACCTGAATCTCAACAGTATTTCTGCCTTCAGGGTTAAACTTACAGCTCTCAGAATTTTAATGAATTTAAGGTACTCCTTTAACTTCCTACTAAGGCATGTTCTCTCATGCAGGACTGATTTTTATAAACCCTATTCACGCATTCACAGAACCACAGCTGAATGACAGAGATCACCCAGTGCACTATTCGATTTCTTATTAGGAAAAAACTTCCATATACTAGAAACCCTATTTTATGAGTCCCCAAGGAGGGGGGTGGGGCATGTTATCTATGAGGAGATTCATTTCTTCCATGACTGCCTATATCTTTCCAAACTAGGTTTCTTAATTACCTCCTACTCACCCTGGCCTAACAGAAACTGAATTCTTTCAGCCCTGATTTCTCAGCTGCCCGGGGCACTCTGACGCCTTTACTCTTTTCCCAGGCCAGCACAAAGATGAGAGCTCTGTACAGAGAGCACCCTGCCCTCACATATTCCTAGTGTGTTCACTTCAGGTTCTGTGCAATTCAGAAACAGAGAAGTTCTTGGGAGAGTGACAGCAGAAGAGGGTTCAGAAAGTTGGGCTCCCTTCTTGCTAGAAGAGAGGAAAGTGGAGCTGTGCAGGGAAGAAAATTCAGCTACACACAGAAAGGTATTTGCTGAGCTTTAGAGAGTTTACAAGCAGTGAGGGGATGTTTGCAGAGCTGAAGACTCCGAGAGGGTGTGGGGAAGAAAACAATTAAAGAAGGTATTTGTCCTGTTAACCTGACAGAGAGGAACAAAAGTTCGAAAAAGTAAATGAACTGCTGTGCTTGTGTGCAAATAAAAAAACAGTACAAAAATAGTGCAGAGCAACCCTGTCAACCCATCAAAAACTGAATCTGAGCCACAATTCTACAGCTAAAAGGGTGTGCTGGTGTAGTGGGCATTTTCTAGCTGTGTTAGACAAATACATTGAGGAACATTTGATCCTGGTAAATTGCACAGGCTTGCCTTGGCCTTTAGAAAAGAAAGTTCTGAAAGCTGGTTATGTTGTGGGATACCAAACCAATTTCATGTAATGAAGAATCTGAAAATATAATATCTACCTACAACATAAAACATTCTTATTGTTCATATTAATGTTTTCCTTCTTCGCTGAAGTTGCATTAGAAGATACTCTCAGGCCCATCCAAATCTAGGTTGTACATAGAAAACACTACGCACAACTGGTCCATGAAGGATGAAACGGCACAGCTTTGAGGTTTCACCACTCTTAAAGGATACAGTCTCACTTGTTTACTCATTTTGCTCTCTTCCTCAAATGTACTCCAATCAGAAAATTAGAAAAGAGTAAGCACTGTTATTTATAGTTTTAGATTCGTCAAATCTCTCTGCCTAAAGTTTTTTGATGAAAGTGAAAGAGGAGAGTGAAAAAGTTGGCTTAAAGCTCAACATTCAGAAAACGAAGATCATGGCATCTGGTCCCATCACTTCATGGGAAATAGATGGGGAAACAGTGGAAACAGTGTCAGACTTTGTTTTTGGGGGGCTCCAAAATCACTGCAGATGGTGACTGCAGCCATGAAATTAAAAGACGCTTACTCCTTGGAAGGAAAGTTAAGACCAACCTAGATAGCATATTCAAAAGCAGAGACACTACTTTGCCNTTTTTGGGGGGCTCCAAAATCACTGCAGATGGTGAGTGCAGCCATGAAATTAAAAGATGCTTACTCTTTTAAGAAGAGCACTTAAAGTTCCTTAAAAAGCCAAACAGGACTCAGTTTTCTTATATACCGTTGGAGATGATGTTAAGAGTTGAGGGTCCAGGTTAAAAAAAATAAGAGGGTTAGGGTTGTCATGACCATACCAGACCACCTTACATGCCTCCCGAGAAATCTATATGCAGGGCAAGAAGCAACAGTTAGAACCAGACATGGAACAACAGACTGATTACAAATTGAGAAAGTAGTACATCATGGCTGTATATTGTCACCCCACTTATTTAACCTATATTCAGAGTACATAATGTGAAACGCCAGGCTGGATGAAGTACAAGCTGGAATCAAGATTGCCGGGAGAAATATCAATAACCTCAGATATGCAGATGACACCACCCTTATGGCAGAAAGTGAAGAAGAACTCAAAAGCCTCTTGATGAAAGTGAAAGAGCAGAGTGAAAAAGTTGGCTTAAAGCTCAACATTCAGAAAACGAAGATCATGGCATCTGGTCCCATCACTTCATGGGAAATAGATGGGGAAACAGTGGAAACAGTGTCAGACTTTATTTTTGGGGGGCTCCAAAATCACTGCAGATGGTGAGTGCAGCCATGAAATTAAAAGATGCTTACTCTTTTAAGAAGAGCACTTAAAGTTCCTTAAAAAGCCAAACAGGACTCAGTTTTCTTATATACCGTTGGAGATGATGTTAAGAGTTGAGGGTCCAGGTTAAAAAAAATAAGAGGGTTAGGGTTGTCATGACCATACCAGACCACCTTACATGCCTCCCGAGAAATCTATATGCAGGGCAAGAAGCAACAGTTAGAACCAGACATGGAACAACAGACTGATTACAAATTGAGAAAGTAGTACATCATGGCTGTATATTGTCACCCCACTTATTTAACCTATATTCAGAGTACATAATGTGAAACGCCAGGCTGGATGAAGTATAAGCTGGAATCAAGATTGCCGGGAGAAATATCAATAACCTCAGATATGCAGATGACACCACCCTTATGGAAGAAAGTGAAGAGAAACTGAAGAGCCTCTTGATGAAAGTGAAAGAAGAGAGTGAAAAAGCTGGCTTAACACTCAACATTCAAAAAACTAAGATCATAGCATTCGGTCCCACCACTTCATAGTTAACAGATGGGGTAACAATGGAAACAGTGACAGACTTTATTTTCTTGGGCTCCAAATACACTGCAGATGGTGACCGCAGCCGTGAAATTAAAAGACACTTGCTCCTTGGAAGGAAAGCTATGACCAACTTAGACAGCATATTAAAAAGCAGAGACATTACTTTGCTGACAAAAGTCCCTCTAGTCAAAGCTATGGTTTTTACCAGTAGTCATGTATGGATGTGAGAGTTGGACTATAAAGAAAGCTGAACACCTAAGAATTGATGCTTTTGAACTGTGGCNAATACTTTGGCCACCTCATGCGAAGAGTTGACTCATTGGAAAAGACTCTGATGCTGGGAGGGATTGGGGGCAGGAGGAGAAGGGGATGACGGAGGATGAGATGGCTGGATGGCATCACCGACTCAATGGACATGAGTTTGAGTGAACTCCGGGGGTTGGTGATGGACCGGGAGGCCTGGCGCGCTGTGATTCATGGGGTCACAAAGAGTTGGACATGACTGAGTGACTGAACTGAACTGAACTGAACTGAAAGATTTTTACTCTTTTTCTTCTTTTCAAACAGGAAAAGGCAGGAGTACCTGCCTTTTGAAATCCGCTTGGTCTGTGAATTTTTAAGATAATGTCACAAAAGCTATTTTTATTTTTGTATCTGCAACTGAAAAAGAAGACAGTGAATGAGAGTTTAGAGAATGGAGAAACAGTCAAAATGCTATTAAAAAAAAATAAAAACAGTCAACTGCTCTGAGGCCAATAAACAATGGGGCACTAGTCCTGGGGCTGCTTTTCCCTCATCAGCCGCTACCTTGAATGGACTTCTCTCTTAACTACGCCTTCTCCCTGAACCCTGTCCACTCTGCCCAAATCTGCTCCCCCTTCACTCTGGATTTATGTCATTCTTTTCAACTTCCTTCACCATTCTCCACTCTTTCCCTTTGCTCCATTCCCTCTAAATGGCTTAAATGCAACTGAGATGCTCTAAAGCACTGCAATCTGTATATTATATTAAAGACAAATCAAACAGCTTGTATTTCTCTAAGAACAAAAAAAGAGAGAGAGAAAAGAAAACCACATCTCACCAGTATGTAGCCTTCAATTTCTTTGGGGGCAACCCAAAGAAGATACTCTCCACCACGTCCCATGTATCTTCACTAAAAGGACACCGACTAAAAAGACACCATACCTTTAGGCTGTTTGTGAATGTAATCACTTTTCCCCTCATGTATGTATTTCACAAGATACATCCTTATGTGATAAATATATACCAGTAGCTGTTCATTTACACTGAGACTATTAACTGTGGATGTCACCAGGACAAGTAACAGTTATAATCCAACACCATCATAGCCAAATTACCTACAAAAGGAAGCCAACCAGTTTTTCTGTTTATCTCAAAGCTAATTATAAGAAATAATCTACGAAACAGTATTTGCCCACTAGAGTTCTGGAATTACAAAGTAAGGTCCTTGTGGGCAATTCCAGTAATAGAATCCCTCAGAGTCATATTTAAAATCATCTTATTCAGTCAACAAGCAATCTACATCTTCCTAGCATGGTTTAATGCTATGAGGCTAATTCATAGTATAAGTGATCCAAAGCTGACTTCTATTAGAATCAACAATCCTTTTCTTATGATAATGCAGTAATTTTTCAGACTAATGAATCATGATGTTTTTCTGAAAATGTTCAATTCACAACAAACATCTGTAGGGCTAAGAGAATATAGGTCCTGATTTTTTAATCATTTTCTTTTGACTTCTAATTTTTGGATGGTATCTCAGTCTTTTCCTCTGTATTTACTCAAGTTTGAATGAAAAGTTCCCACTTCAGTTCTGAGTTTTGATCTTCTTGGTTATGATGCTTTCCGTGGCCTGCACTGTAATGAGACTAAGGTTCCACACACACTGTCAGTCATCAACATCAAATGCTGGGAGAGCAGAGAAAGTGACTTTTTATTACAGAGCTCGGAGGCGGTGAATGACTTCTTTCAATTTTTCTTCTTTCTCACATGGGGAGTATTTAGGACATAAGCAAAGAATCTTTTCTGGTCAGAATAATGAAATTAACAAAGAAACCTCCACCACACCTTTTTTCATGCTTTGGGGATACATAAGAAATGTGTGGGCTTTCCAGGTAGCACTAGTGGTAAAGAATGTGCCTGCCAGTGCAGGAGATGCAAGAAACACAGGTTCAAGCCCTGGGTCAGGATGATCACCTGGAGAAGGAAATGGCAATCCACTTCAGTATTCTTGCCTGGAGAATCCCATGGACAGAGAATCCTGGAGGGCTACAGTCCATTAGGTCACAAAGAGTCAGACATGACTGAAGCAACTCAGCACGCATGGAAGAAATGTGTACTCCAGAAATCAAATGAACCAATCTCATTACTAATAAAGCTTTTTATAAGGCAAAATGATAACATTTAAGATAAAATAACCTAGAAAATAAAAGTATGTCTCCTGGCTTTTCTCCCTCTCTGAATTTCTTGTACTACAGCTATTTCATACATTGGAGTCAATCCTCCCCAACAGTAAATCTCCAGCAGGGTAGGTAATTGATTACATTTATAATAATACTATTGCTGATTAGGGTCCAAGACTGTATGAGAAGTCACCCACAATGATTGGTATAAAAATCTTAATATAAAACGTACTTCCCTGTTCCAAAGCATAATTGTTGTAGTTATGGACCTCGAAATGGCCACTCCATTAGTTTTAAATGGTACTAAGATTTATAAATTAGATCCGGTGTAACACAGAGACATAAACATGGATGGTGCAAAGTTTTTGCTTTTTCTCTAAGAAATTATCAATTTGATGATTAAAAATATGACTAAGTAGTTTTAAAGGGCAAATTTTCATTCTAGAAAGGAAATAAGCAACCTTAAGTTGCTGCCAGTGGGAGGAACAACTGAGTTTAAAGCTCCATTTCACAAATTAAATTCTGGCTGCATTTTAACATCAAGACTTTTTTCCCCCTTTCACAGTGCCAGAAATACATTCCAGAGCCAATGTTCTCAAGTGAAAACATACAGTATTTAGACAAGCAGTAATTCGCTAGTAATGTTTCCACATAATCATTTCACACACGACTGCTAATCATGCCATGTGAGGGAAATCTCTAAACTGGGGAATATGTATTGGCCATAAAACTAAAATATCAGACTGATAAATAAAGGAAAAATGGTCGAATAAAAAACTCATTCTCCGCTGGTTCAGAGTATTCATAAATGCGTCTTGGCTTTTTGCAAAAGGGTAGCAATCTGGAACGATGCCATATCTTAGAAATATAAACACTTCCTTTCTCTTATCCCTGAAATGTCTGGCTAAAATTATTTTTCCCACAAGTAGTGAAAAAATACCCAATTATTCCCCGGTCACTTACCACACTAACCTCTAAGGACTAAGCTCTTAAAAAATTACTTACTGAGGTCAACTCCCAACAGTTTCCCTATCAAACCACACTCTCGATCTTAAAACCCTCTCAAGCCACTAATGGGCAGTGAAAGGGAGAGAAGTTGGAGCAACACCAGAGCTTCAGAGAGCATCCTCTTGCTCAGAAGCAATGCCTGCCATTCAAAGCATCTCCATTTTCCTCCTGTGCACCAAAGAAGAGACACAAGAGGTGATGACTGAAAGTATTAGTGAGGTTTACACAAAGGAATGCCAAGAGAAACACTCTGAGTGAGCACACCCCTCCCTGCCTTCTTGAGAAACACAAATGAGCATGGAAGAAGTCAAGTTATAAATAATCTTTCCTGGTAAGAGAGTAGTAACGCTTTACACATGGCAGGATCTGGCAGAGTGTGTTACAGAGCCAGCTCGTGAAATGCTTAGCTATCAAATTAATTCCAGTTGGCTGGGATATGAACCCTGTCACATATATTGAAAACTAGATGAAACATAACTAAACGTAATGATAAAGAGCAATGAAAGTGGTGCTGGAAAAGTCATCATGAAGCTTCAGGCTTGCTCAATGATTTTGTCAATATGTGGAGAAGAGAAATTTCACGGAACCAGAAGAAACCTCAAGGGGATTTTTACAAACATTGGAGAGAAATTATACAAAAGATTTGCAATATCACTATTTTTTTAAATGGGGAGAGGGTATTCTTTTGAAATAATAAGCTCAAGAAAATGCTAAGCTGAATTTTAAAGCTTAAAATTATTTTCCTTTATAAGTGGTATTCTGAGATTAACTACACTACCAAAAAAAAAAAAAAAAAAAAAAAAAAAA
>SJYV01001971.1:844551-979401 GCA_006410875.1 Neotragus pygmaeus
AAAAAAATACAAAGCTAAATTTAAAAGCATAAAATTATTTTCCTTAAAAAGTGGAATTTTAAAATAACCAACACACCAAAAAAAAAAAAAAAAAAAAAAAAAGTCTACTCAATATTCACTGCAATCAATCCAACACAGAGAAAAACAATTCATTTCTCTTTCTTCCTGATGTATAAGCTGTGTGATGGAAAAGCACTGGTATATAAAGAGAAATGAATTAAGAAAAATTAAATACCTCTATTGCTTTCCTTTCACCAATTGTTTCTGGCATTGTTTCCCCATAACTTTAATTTTTCAACTGCTCCTCAAGCAAAATACAGTTGATTCTTGAACAAGTTAGGTTTGAATGATACGGGTCCACTTACAAGTGGTTATTTTTCAATAGTAAATACTGCAGTTATTACATGGTTCAGGGATAGCTGGATCCAAGGAGGCAGAGGAACCTTGGATAGAGGGCCAAATATAAGTTATAGGTGGATTAACCTCTGCATTGTTCAAGGTTTGTCTGATTAAACAAGGGTTAACTGTGTTTAATTAGCTGTTCACATTCCTTTTGGAAAAGTATGAACACTGAATGAACAATTAAGTAAATTTTAAAAATCTGAAAAAGAATGGATGTACATATATGTATAACTGAATCATTTTGCTGTATACCTGAAACAATACTGTAAATCAACTACACTCCAATATAAAATAAAAATTAACTTATAAAAAATTGAAGTTTCTGAATCAAACTGCTAATCACTTTGCTCAGGCTTTTCCAGATAAATATATAGATGTGTTCTTTCTTCTTCATATAAAAGTGAGGGTTAGCAAGATGACACAAACAAATGGCCTGGGTACATAAGAATTCTTTTCCTCTCCTTATGTCGTCCTGCTGTAAGGAACAAGGAAAGTATCATGTACATTAAGAGTTATATGAGATTAAAGTCAATTTGAAATAGCATTACAAAGACTAGCATGTGCCATGTTAGTCATATTTGACTCTTTGAGACCCCAGGAAGTGTAGCCCGCCAGGTTCCTCTGTCCGTGGGATTTTCCAGGCAAGAATACTGGAGCAGGTTGTCATTGCCTTCTCCAGGGTTCTTCCCATCTCAGAGATCGAACCCACATCTTTTGCATCTCCTGCATTGGCAGGCAAATTCTTTGCCACTGTACCACCTGGGAAGCCCCAAAGACAAGCATATCTGAGGCCAATATGATACTTGTCATAGCTCACTGAAAAAAAAAAATTACAATACCAGGAATCATTGGGAAAATAATGTAATGCCATAAAACACATGGAAATGCATGCTCTCCAGAAGATAATGTCAATGGAGAATGTTCATAAAGGTGATATTCCTTCAGGAAGGGTTATTGAAACTTTTCATTTCACTTCATATCAAGAGGCAAAGCTAATGGGGAGATCGAAATGTTCTGTTCTAAATATATCCAAGTGCTAAGTCTTTCTTGCAATAGAAACATCTCTAATTTGTGTAGAGAAATTTTCTTTCACATAAATTAACTTTTAAATAGGCTTGGAAAATTGACCTTGGGTAAATTTATATAATAATGGTTCCTAAGCTATGCAGATAATCACAACTAATTAACCAGTTAAATTCATAAAATTTTCTTTTAAATCAGCCCAACTATTTTCAGATGTTTATCTTTTAGAAGCAAAACTAAGAAGGGCATCATGATGAGACTAGACCATCATAACAAAGTCCTCTGAGTTTCTGATCTTAATCTCACCTGCTATTACTCTGGGACCTACAGCTAATCATATTCTGTCTTTTGCTCTTCACTTTTTTTTAATAGAAAAATCCTTTATTTTAACCCAGTAAGGGAATTCTGTTTATGAGCTACTTCTGTAGAAGAGTCTTAGAGCCTGAGAAACGTCCCATTATAAGGGTTGGATGGCATCACTGACTCAATGGAGATGAGTTGGTGCTAACTCTGGGAGATGATGAAGGACAGGGAAGCCTGGAATGCTGTAGTCCATGGGATCACAAAGAGGCGGACATGACTTGGTGACTGAACAACCATAACATAAAGGTTCTGGGCTTTGGGGTACTTTTGCCTAGGCTTGAACCCTGGCCCTTCCGTTTTCAATAGAGTGATCTTGGTCAAGCCACTTCAACTCTGTAGGCCTCAGATTCTTTACCTATACAATAAGGATACTCATAACCCCTACCACACAGAGTTGTGGTGAAGAACAAATTAGACATACACCTCAAATGTTTAAAACACAGCTGAGTATACCACTAGGACTCAATAATGTTTGTTATTTTTATTATTATTCACTTGAGATCTTTACAAGCAGACTGCAAAAGTGATACCCAGAGTACACACTTTGATGACAATTCCATCCCACATTACTCTAACATTCCTAAAATTCCTAATGTTTTGAAACTATTGTTTAGTCTTTTATATATAAACTGAAACACAAGCATCCAAGATGGAGACTCATCCCTCTTTCTGGGTACAAGCAGGAAACAATATTGGTGTTCCAAAAAAGCAATGTTTGCATGGCATCAAACTTTTGGTGGCAAATTGGATGTGAGCAGTGCAAGCAAAATCACTAAGACTGCATCAATAAGCTGACTCCTTATGACTTCAGTTATAGTTTTCCTGGAGTTTGCTGTGATAATGAACATAGACAGCATTGATCCATTACGGACTACACCTGCTGCATTCCCACAAGTAATTCAATCATGTTTGTTAGGGAGAAACTGTGAGTTATCTTAGGACATTCAAACACCAGCTTTCTCAGGATATGATAATATATTTAAATTACAGAGGGGCTTCCTGATTGCATTAGAAATACATCCATCTTCCCCTTCTTATCTTTGCAGAGGGCATGCCACAGGCTTCATCACAGCCAAATGCAAACTCCTTGAAGGCTGGGATTGCTAATTATATTTAAGAGAGCAACTGGTTTCTTTCTCAGTAGTTATTCACTATCCACCAAAAACTATCTGAAGTAAGTGTAGCACATATAAATGTATTTCATCCCACTCCCAGGTAAATCCCAAGGGGATGCTTAACACAAGAATGGGTTTGGTAAAGACTCTACAAGACTGAGAAGAAATTAAAAGGAAACATAAAATGAATATTTAGAAATATCAAGGCCTATTTTTCAGAGAAAGTAGAGAAAAGGAAATGAGATATCACTAATATTTGGAAGTAAAAATATCTAGTTCCCAGCAGTGCAGTTTACTTAAACTGCTAGAAAGGGTTCAACGTATCAGCAGAGGCTTTCTTCCTCTCCCCAATCCAACCCTCAATGACACTTCCTACAGACTCTCCAAAGCCTATGACAAAATGCTCCTAACATTTACATCTGTAATGGTTTTCTTCCTACAGAGAAGAGAAAATATGGGGAAATAAAAATTTTGACAGCCTTTGTGATGTTCAATAAGGTGGAAGGATGTTTGCAAACTTCAAACCTGAGTGACTTGTTGTTCCACCTTTTCTGACAGGCGACATTAAACAAATGTCTCACACAAGAGGTACCTCTGGTGTGTGCGCTTGGGTTTCGGGAGAGAGGAGGGGAGGCGCTTTATGTGCTGTCATGGGAAATTAACGGTCTACCTTAAGAAGTTTTACAAACAATCACTTTAAATCAAACACAGGCAGCCTGTCAGCAAGCATAAGCGCTAAAGAGCACAAAATGGGTGACTTTCTCACTTTGTTTCATCCTCATCTCTACAATGACCTAAATAAGAATAGGTTCTCCATAAATAACGTTACCACCAAACACGTTTGGAAATTTTTTAATTTATCTAAATAAAAATTATCTAATTAATTTTATCTAATTTACCTAATTAAATTTATCTAATTAACTTATTTATCTATTTGGAAATCAAACAGATATCCAAGTCAAGGTCTAGAATCCAATTCCCTTCTTCATCCCTATTCTTCTACTTTTCCAAAGCTTCAATAGTAATTGCAGATGTTACCATTTCCCTCTGAGATGATGGCCATTTTTCTAACATTTTCATTGGGTATGTGTATATTAATCTCAAAATAAGACTGTGTCCTGCCCTGAGCCATCTCAAGATGATGTGTTAAGTGCTATAATGAAGATGTCTAAAGCAAAATAATTTTAAAAATTCACACACAAAAAAAAATATTTCAAATAATTCAAAAGGAAATTTAACTTACATGTTACAAGAGTGGGTGAGTGTAAGACCAGATAAAAGTTGAGAGAGAAGATGAGACAGGACTGAATCTGGAATCAAGTGTATACTAGATAATGAAAATGAAAATGTTGGCATGATTTTGATTTAGGTAGAAATAAATAACTATGGGCAAGTTTGGCAGATCTAAGAAAAGTAAAGGTCCAGTGAGGATCTAGAGCATAAAAGGTGAGCACAAGAGCTGTGTGCTGTGCTCTTGCTTAGTAGATCAGTCATATCCAACTCTGTGTGATCCCATGGACTGTAGCCTGCCAGGCTCCTCCGTCCATGGGATTCTCCAGGCAACACTACTGGAGTGGGTGGCCATTTCCTTTTCCAGGGGATCATCCTGCCTGAGGGATTGAATCCAGTCTCCTGCACTGCAGGAGGATTCTTTACTGTCTGAGCCACCAAGAAGCCCAAGAGCTGTGTGGATGAGGTCAGAGAAGGCCTAATGCTCTACAAAAAAGCATTCCCACTTGAATAGTAGACAATACAAAATCACAAAGAGGAGGGAAGCAACATGATCATTATGCCAGAGGTATGGAAGACAGAGAAGTTTAGGCTTAGAGTGGAAACTAGTTAGAAAGAGGAGAGAGTAAAGCAATGGCAACAGGTATCGGAAGGAGAAAATGGATTTGAGACATAATTGCAAAGCAGGATGGACAAACATGAATGACAGTGTATGAATCAGGTGAGGGGCATGAGAAGTTTCTAGATGGGCCCCAAGATATTTGAGGGTGGTGGTATCTGGGTCACTGAAGAGATTGAGGCATCATCTTTCAGGAGAGGCAATAAAGGAAGATGAGAAGCAGAAGATGATTTGGGCGAGAATGTAGGTATGTGTAGGGGACTGGAGGTTGGGGATGGAAAATTTCAACAGATTATTATTATTTAGGTTTAGACCTGGATCTTTGAAGAGAGTTCAGTTTGGAGCTACCATTTTGAAAATTATAGCTAAAAATACTGAATGGATACAATAATGGCAGAGGAAGCAGAAAAGAGTCAAGAAAGGCTCTGTGGAGAATTTGTGTTGAGTAAGCGGGTAGAGAAAAGGGAATGTTCATGAGCCTGAGGACAAATGGTATGAAGAGGAACAGGAGGTCAGAGAGAGTGCTGACGGAGAAGCAAAGAAGGAAAAGGCTGAAATACAAAAGCGGCACCAGTTGTACAAAATATTTATGAAATCGGGTAAGACAAGGCTGAAACACACCCTTGAACATTGGCAGTGAGACAGTGACTGGTCAGGAGTGTGCAAATGAATGGGAGGGGGAAGGAAATGGGGAGCACAGGCTACATGTGAAGATATTACGAGAAAAGAAAAGAGAAACTCAAGTGATAGGCTGGAGAGGTGAGGATGAAATGCAGGATTAAGAGATTTTTAGAAAATGGTAGAGGTTAAAAATATTTATAGGTCCTGGGGAAGGAGCCAGTAGAGAGGAAAAGACTGAGGACAGCGAAGAGAGAAATTCTAATAGAAAGAACAAGATCCCATAGGGCATGGAGGGAAGTGGAATAAAGACTAGAGGAGAAACTGCCTCTGAAAAAGACAAGGCCACACAAAGAAGCATGCCTCTATGACGAATAAATGCCTAAGAGTAAAGAAAAATTAAGGAAATTCAGCACTGGTGGGAGGGATAACAGATTTCTTTCTCACAGATCTTCTTATTCTAAAATTACCAGGATGCTTTAATAAGGAGAAAAGGTAAGGACAATGTCTGGCACACAGTAATTTGTCAGTAAGTGTTTGCTGGAAAAAAGGAAACAAATGAGCAAAAAGTCATTAACAGAAAAATATGACTAAATAGAAGGATTTCCCTTGAAAATTCAGTTTATTTTAAGTACACTCAACTCCTACTGAATGTCAGAGCTAAATCTTGAGAAAACAGCCTGCCAATCAAAAGATACGTAAAAGAGAAAATGTAATGAATTAAGGCTTATAAAGCAGAGGGCTTCCAACTTTTAGAGAAGGATGCGGAGTCCTTTTTATTCTTCAGTGAAATCCTCATTTCAATTTGCTTGAAAGCTTCGAAATAAGAAAGAAGTGTAGATTCACTTAGATGCATTTTTGAGCATTGATGTACCTCCACCAACTCTCTCAGCATTTCTAATTTCATTTTAAAGAATGGATTGAGTCACCTCTTTTCATACAATTTTCTTTGCTATTCTTATTTCCACTCTGACATTAAAAAAATAAAATAAAATAAAATAAAATACACAAGTGAGATATTGGTGGCTTTGCTGATGCCAGGGCCCCAAACACACTGGGCAGAGAGAGAGAGCTGCCTACGGGCGGCAGGCATCACGGCTGACAGGGAATGCTACTGGCCACCGGAGAGACTGCAGATGGATTACAGCTCAGAAAACAAAGTGGCCACGACAAATGCAACTGGACAGAACATACTATATCCTGGTAGCCAGGTAGCTGACCTGATGGTGGTGGATGACAGCAATTAACTAAGGCCAAGACAGAGTAAAGAGTTTAAAAACACGTATCTCTTTAATACGCAAGAACTAAAATCAAAGATTCCAAGAGCTACTATGGGTCTACTCTACCTACTATATCCATCAAGCTTTATTTTGTGCTTTTACAACCTGCCCATCCACTTACCAACAGCTCATTTGCTCATTTACTCAGAGCACTTCTACTGTCTGTTACGGGCCAGAATCACATCATTCACCTCCTCGCTACAGTTAGGGTAGAGCCTCTTGGCTGGGCCTGGGCCGGCTCGCTGCTTCCTTTGATATTTCTACATATTAATACTTTTTCCTGAGAATGTTGACTTAAGGTGCCAACTGTCTTTCTTTGAAAAACATAATTCTTAATTATGAAGTCATATGATTCTCACTTTTCTTAGTGTTGAAATTCTTATTCTGTATTAAAACTGGCAAATGATATTGGTTCCAATTATCTTTGTCATGGACTGATTCATAAATCCCAAAGTTTAGGAAATATAGAGTCAATTAGTTTTATCTTCCCTGGCTTTCACTTTTATTTCCCAGGCTGTAGGGCACAGTATATATTCCTTATCTATATAGTCTTGCTTCTGGGCACCCCAACTCACCACCTACCTGGGTCACCCCTCAGCATTCACCACCATCCTTCCCCTCCAACCCCACCCCAGCCCCACCAGATCTCTTATATGTTCAACTGGCCCTTTGGTCCCACAAGATAGGAAATCAAAAGAAGCAGTTTAAATTGGTAAGCAGTCCTTAGGCCCACCGAACTCTAAAAAGTTCTCATTTATTCCCAAACAATAAACAGTGCTTTTATAACTACAAATTGCAAATTTTGTTTTTATAACTACACATTTTATAACTGTACATTTATATATATATATATTTATACTGATATAATGACTGACATAAGGAACCAAGTACTGCTACTGCTTCCAACAACACGGTAACTGACACAATATAATGTTACACCACAGAGAACTTCTTACAGTATTCCATTTAGATAAAGTTCAAGCACAGGCAAAACTTATCTATCTACAACCAAAAACATAAGAACAAGTACTTCAGGGATGGATGTCAACTGTCAATAGGAAGAAGTTTGCTGGAACACAAAAAATGATCTATATCATTGTTTCATATATTGACCTGGGTTGTGGTTACATGTGAGAATATGTGTGTGTGTGTGTGTGTGTGTGTGTGTGTGTGTGTGTGTAAAAATTCATAGAAATATATGAATATACAAATATTGTAAGGATTTGGACACAATGATGTATGTCATATTCCAATAAAAATTTTAAAAGAAATTAGCTTGCAAAATATTTACAGATTTTGAACTCATAGAGTCCAACTAATTCCCTGGTGGCTCAGAGGATAAAGGATTCGTTTCCAATGCAGGAGATCTGGGTTCTATTCCAGGGTCAGCAAGATCCCCTGGAGAAAGAAATGGCAACAACCCAGTCCAGTATTTTGTCTGGGAAATTCCATCATAAGGAGCTGGGATTGGAATGAGCAGCTGTCATTTTCAGAGTCCAACTATGTAAAATAACTTGAGAATTCTTTCACTAAAAGCAATATCCTAGAAACTTTCTAGCATTACACTNGGACTACGGATGAGTTTAATCCCAAGTCCAGGAAGATACCACACACCTGGGAGCAACTAAGCCCGAGCAACCTGACTCCTGCGCCTGTACTACAGAGCCCACCTGCTGCAGCTACTGAAGCCTGAACACTCGGGAGCCCATGCACTGCAACAGGAGAAGCCTGTGCAAAAGAGCAGCCCCCGCTCACCGCAGCGCGAGAAAGCCTTCATGCAGCCTGGAAGACCCAGGGCAACCAAATAAGCAACTTTCTAAAAATCAACATTAAATGTATAGATGTCAAAATGATAAATGCCCTGTGCCAAGAGATTAGATGAAAATGGTATAGCATTAGATAGCCATTGTTGCTGAGCCACAGAAAACAATATGCCTCATCTGACGTTTATAATGGGTTCTGGACTTAAAGTTGGCCTTTTCACACAGAAAAGAACCACAGCGAAGGTTAACTAAAAAAAAAAAAAAAATTCAAGTATAATTGAGAATCTTATGTTAGTTTCAAGTGTACAGCAAAGTAATTCAGTTATACAAATATATATACACACACTTTCGCGGGGTTCCCTTATGGCTCAGCTGGTAAAGAATCTGCCTGCAATGTGGGAGACCTGGGTTCGATCCCTGGGTTGCTTTTTCAGATTCTTTTCCATTATAGTTTATTATAAGATATTGAATATCCTCTCCAGTGCTAAACAGTAGGTCCCTGGTGTTAACCTATTTTATACACGTAGTGTGTATATGTCGGGGCTTCCCAGGTGGGGCAGCAGTAAATAATCCACCTGCCAATGCAGGAGATGTAAGAGATGCGGGCTCACTCCCTGGATCCGGAGGATCCTCTGGAATAAGAAACGGCAACCCACTCCAGCATTCTTGCCTGGAAAATTCCATAGACAAAGGAGCTTGGAGGGCTACAGTCCATGGGGTCAAAAAGAGGTGGACACAACTGAGAATGCAAACACACAAGTATACATGTTAATCCCAAACTCCTAATTTACCTCTCCCAACACATCCCCCTAGACCCCTCTATCCTGAATGGTAACCAAAAGTTTGTTTTCTGTGTCTGTTGAATGTCTCTGTTTGCCAAATAAGTTCATCTGTATCATTTTTTTCTAGATTCCATGCATAAATGATATCATATATTTGTCTTTGTCTGATCTATTACACTTTCTATGTTTATCTCTAGGTCCATGCATGTTGGTGCATATGGCATTACTTCATTCTTTTTTATGACTGGAAGGTGAACATTTTTACAGCAAATATTTTGCTTCATAAATACTTCCTAATAATTATGAAAATGTATACAGTACAAAAAATATGGAATTCCTGATTGCATTAATAAATAGGGTTTTTAATTGGTTCTATGAGCCAGATGAACGGTCTCAGGGTTCTCTGAATTCACAGCTGTCACAAGAGGGCTTTTTTAAGATTAAGTCCTTTAGAAAGTACCTATTCTTAAAGCACAAATTACCTCTATGACTTCATGCTGTTGTTGCTGCTCCCAGCACCACCAATCGGGTCTGCACGTGTGACTGATGTTTAGTGCTAGATTAAGAAGCACACAAAGATAAAACACTTACCCCTACCCTCAAACGACTTACATTATGGACAAGCCAAGAAAATCAAGATTGGTGATGACATTCTGCTGCTATTGGGTCTGGGAGGGAAATACAGGCAATAAGCCACTTTGAGGAAAGGGTCATCTTTTGGACTCAACTCTTACCTAGTGTATAATTATCAGCAACAATACTTTACAGACTATTGTTCACAGATGTAACCCTTGTTCCTAAAATAATTTCTGGTACACAATAGGCACTTGGCAAATGTTGATTAAATAAATGCATGAATAAGCACAGGAAACTATATTCAAGATCCCATAGTAACCTATAATGAAAAATAATCTGAAAAAATATATATGTATACAAATAAGCTGCTTTGCTATATGCCTGAAACTTGGTCTTCCCTATAGTTCAAACAGTAAAAAATCTGCCTGCAATGCAGGAGACCTGGGTTCAATTCCTGGGTCAGGAAGATCCTCTGTTGAAGGGAATGGAAACCAACTCCAGTATTCACTTTTTTTATTAATTTTATTTATTTTTCCTCTGAAGGATAATTGCTTTACAGAATTTTGGTGTTTTCTATCAAACCTCAACATGAATCAGCCATAGGTATACATATATCCCCTCCCTTTTGAACCTCCTTCCCATCCTACCCCTCTAGTTTGATACCGAGCCCCTGTTTGAGTTTCCTGAGACATACAGCAAATTCCCATTGGCTATCTATTTTATATATGGTAATGTAAGTTTCCATGTTACTCTCTTCATACATCTCCCTCCAGTATTCTTGCCTGGAGAATCCCATGGACAGAGGAGCCTGGTGGGCTATAGTCCATGGGATAGCAAAGAGTTGGACACAACTGAGCAACTAACACTATTACTACTACTATGCCTGAAAGTAACATAATATTGTAAACCAGCTACATTTCAATTAAAAAGTACAAGAATAAGCAAATGAAAAATGGAAAATGATAAAGAATATTTCTTTCAGACCGACTGAATTCTATGTACAAACCACACAGGAACGAGCAGTTGTGTTTTGCATGAAGTATACTCAGTGAGGAATCCATGTTTCAATAAAGTGCTAAAAAACTATATTCATTTAAAATATTACTTGTAGAAGATAATCTACAAAATAGAAATAAATTAGTTATTCCAACCATAAGTTATGTCAATGGCTTGCCTATACTTCATTGCTCAATTATATTTTATTCCTAGCTAGTTGTAATGCTACATGGTTCACAATTAAGACAGGTACAAAGTATTACACAGGATGTAGGAATAAGGTCAAGGGAGGAGTAATAATAGTATCCCTGTAAGATAACCCACTCTAGTATTCTGCTTGGAGGATCCCATGGACAGAGGAGCCTGGAGGGGTATAGTCCAGAGGGTCGCAGAGTCAGACATGACTGAAGTGTCGAAGCAGCAGCAGCAGGGGGCTTGGGAGATGTGTCTTGCTCAAGGTCACACACATGCTAAGTCCAGAATTCAAACAATTTTTTTCCCAACTATATATGCTACGATGTTTTTAATATTTTTTTAAAGGGTCTTTGTTGGCTGCGTCAGGTCTTAGTTGCAGCAAGGTGGGGCCTTCTTCGTGTCATGCAGGATCTTTTGTTGTGGTGTGTGGGATTAGCTGCTCACAGGCGTATGGGATCTTAGTTCTCCGACCAGGGATCGAACCTGCGTTTCCTGTGTTGCAAGGTGGATTGGTAACCATTGGACCACCAGGGAAGTCCCCTGTGCTTACCATTTTATAGTTCCAAGAAACTCACAGGTTGAAACAAATGATGTAGATGATGAGAGACACAGGAAAATTCTAAAATAGGGGAACAGCAAATCCTGATTTTTTTTCTTTAGGGACTTTCTTGGTGACTCAGTGGTAAAGAACCTGCCTGCAATGCACGTTTTGACTTGGGTTCAATCCTTGGGTTGAGAAAATGCCCTGGAGAAGGAAATGGCAAACCACTCCAGCATTCTTGCCTGGGAAATCTCTTGGACAAAGGAGCCTGGTGGGCTGTAGTCCACGGTGTGGCAAAAGAGTTGGACACGAATTGGCAACTGAACAACAATGATAATGTGGACTGCAGCCCACCAAGCTCCTTGGTCCATGGAATTTTCCAGGCAAGAACACTGGAGTGGGTTGCCATTTCTCCTCCAGGGGCTCTTCCTGATGCAGGGATCAAATCCGTCTCTTCTGGCTCCTGCATTGGTAGGTGGATGTTTTACTAAGTCACCTGGGAAGCCCTTGTGCACAGTCCATGGGGTTGCAAAAGAGTTGGACACAACTTAACGACTGACTAAACAACAACAAACCCCGGTCTTACAGTAGCTTGACACACAAAATGCATTTTCCATGTAATCAACACTATAAATATCACAGTTGGTTATCCAAGTCAATGCACAAAGAAACCTGTTGATCAAAAATGTAAGTGAAGCTTGAGAAAAACAACATTCTATGGATAAAACCATCATGCACAAAGTGTTTCAGGGGAAAGACATTTAATGTCTTTCCTGAGGCCAGAAATAACAGTTCCTGATACAACAAGAATTGGAATTCTACTTTTGCGCCCTCTCTGGACTAGCCAGTAGAAGATAGCATACCCCTCCAAACTCAAACTATTCCTGATGGCTCCTTGGAAGTCCAGGGACATGAAGGCAGAAAGACAAGAAAGGGCTGACACCTTTGAGGACGGAACTTGTACAGTCTGCTTGTATCAATGCCTAACCATGGACAAAAGCTCTTTTTTTTTTTTTTAATCTGTTTCTCCTTTTAAGCAAACAATTCCAATAAGCCCTCCTTTCTGCTGTTGGTGTTTTTATTATTTTTTTTTAATCGTTCCAACAGGTCAGTTCTATATGTCTATTCATTTAAGGCCCATATATTGTCTGGTGTATTTCTAAGTTTAGCAACAAATGAAAAGGGGAAGATGAAAGGGTCTCAAAGGTCTCACAATCAATGAGCAGTCCTAATATGTAAATGAAGGTTTTAATTTTTTAACTTAAAACCTTGTCTATACTTTTTATTTTCAGCTTTATTAAGATACAGTTAACACCATAAGATATTTAAAATATACACCATAATAATCTGATATATTATGTGTCCATCATGAAAGGATTTGCCCCATCTAGATAATTAACACATCTCTAACTTCACTTTATTTTTTTGGTAAGAATATTTAAGTTTCACTGTTAGTACATTTCAATCATACCATACCCTTGTCTCCAATTCTCCTGCCCTGTGTAATTTTTGAAACTGCTAAGGATAAATTCTGGGCTAATACTCATGAAAAACATCCTCCCTTCTCTGACTTCCAACCACCTATAATTTAATATGAACATGGCAAACCCTGTGAGAAAAGCAAGTGATGCTGGTAGATTCCTGTGGTCCTCAAAGCTTATAATGAAATAGGGATGAAATGTATCTCTCAGGATGCCATTCTTCCCTGTCAGAAGCATCATTGACTGGGGTAAGAATGAGAAATGAAAGAAAGGAAAGGAATTCCAAGGACCAGATCCCTCAGACCAGAGGGAAAAGGGAAGTCCTTTTGGGTCCTACCTAGAGTCACTCACTAGGTATATAAGATATCATGTAGGTAAAGAACCATCTAAATAAGGGACTGCCCAATGATGGGTGATCGTGAGGATGAACAGTATGTGTTTTGAAGCACAAAGAACGGTACAGTACTGTGCACTGAACTAACTTATTTTCTGGAAACTTCACCAGGAGCAGGCTGCTGGGAAGCAAGGAAGTCATCTGAGTGTTGCTTCAAGTTAAGACAATCTCGCCTAGATTTTCAGTTAAAGATCATGAAATGGTAAAAAAGTAAAAAATCACATTTTGTAGTTCAAGAACTGAATATACTCTTGCTCCTAAGTAACAAGTGAAATATATAATAATCTATAATTTGGGGGGTGGTCTCTTAGTTTAAAACAGGAGGAAAAAAAAACACAACAGTTCCTTAATTACCTTCCTAACAATAAATGAGAAGAGGTTTTGGAGGCTGGGATGACAAGGAACAAAGAGAAATGGAACAACAGTTTTTAAGGTTATTAATAACTCATCCTGAGCCATCTATAAAATGTGTTCACCTGGAGCGCTTCACGAGCATTAAGTCAAAGAAAGTAACAGAGCCGACTGTTTCTGGAATGGAGTTTGAGATGCATGCTCTAAGAAGAGCATAATGTGAGGTAGGAGCCAATTACCAAAGGACCCACAGTCACTGCATGCAGATTTTTTAATGGTTGATCAGTAAGGCAGAAGGGAACTTTAACTGACCATCGGTGAGGAACATTCCTACCTTAGTGACATTGGCCTCCAACTCCCTTTATTTTAAGGCTACAGCAGGAGATTGCACTGATTCTTTCTCTTTCCACTCTTTCACAGCACTTCTAGTTTTAATTATCTTCCACCTATTATATATTTTTTTGTGGCTATTCAGGTATATCTAGCTCAGAGATTCCTGCGTATGTAATCTGGAGTTCCAACCTTACTTTTGGGGGCCCTGGTTTCCTAACAAAATGTTTTCCAAGTTCATCCACGTTGTACCATTTACCAGTGCATGTGTGCTAAGTCGCTTCAACGTGTCTGACTCTACAACTCTGTGGATCAGAGCCTGCCAGGCTCCTCTGTCCATGGGATTCTCCAGACAAGAAACTGGAGTGCGTTGCCACACCCTCCTCCAGGGGATCTTCTTGACGCAGGGATTGAACCTGCAGCTCCTGCAGCTCCTGCATTGCATTCTTTACCGCTGAGCCACGGGGGAAGCCCATTTATCAGTATAGCACTTCATTTCATTTTATGGCTGTTTATTCCATTGTAGGTATATACCACACATATATATTTACCAAGTGATAAACATGTGGATGCTTCCACTTTTCTGGCTATTATGGACAATGTCACTATGAACACCCATGGATAAGTCTTCTGTGGACATACATTTCCTCTTCAGTATATACCTAGAATTTGAACTGCTGGGTCATATGGTAAATCTATGTTTAACATTTTGAAAAACTAGCAGACTATTTTCCAAAAAGTGTATGCTCTAAGGTTCATTACTGTTATATTCTTAAATAATTATTTAAAAATAAAATCTGAATGTGTGTGTGTTTGATTTGTGTGCTGCAATGGTCAGCACTCAGAGGAAATGTATTTTGTTTTCCAGAAAAACCCTCTCCTGCCAGCTCTAGACCCCATCTGCTAATTCCTGAAGTGGCTGCGGCTGCTTAAGTCACTGCTGCTGCTGCTGCTAAGTCGCTTCAGTCGTGTCTGACTCTGTACAGCCCCATAGACGGCTGCCCACCAGGCTCCCCTGTCCCTGGGATTCTCCAGGCAAGAACACTGGAGTGGGTTGCCATTTCTTTCTCCAATGCATGAAAGTGAAAAGTGAAAGTGAAGTTGCTCAGTCATGTCCGACTCTTAGCAACCCCATGGACTGCAGCCTACCAGGCTCCTCCGTCCATGGGGTTTTCCAGGCAAGAGTACTGCAGTGGGGTGCCATCGCCTTTTCCGACTTAAGTCACTAGGTCATGTCAGATTCTTTTTGCCTCCATGAACTACAGCCCACCAGGCTCCTCTGTCCATGGGATTTCTCAGGCAAGAATACTGGAGGGGGCTGCCATTTCCTCCTCCAGGGGATCTTCCAGATGCAAGGATCGAACTTGTGTGTCCTGAGTCTCCTGTTTGGCAGATGGACTCCTTCCCACGAAGCCACCTGAGAAGACCCCCTGTAGGGGCAGCCTTGTCTGTTTCCATCATTAGCAAAGCATTACCATGTGTCACAGGTCACAACTAGGGCACAAGCATTTAGACACTGGTACAATTTGGTAACTATCTGTGCTTTCTGCACTGTTTCCATGCTGGCTCATCAGCCATGATTAAAACAGACAATAAGGTTTCTCTCCTCACTCAAGTTTCAGATTACAGAAGATTTTACTGTTTGCTAAGTAGTTCTTGTTAACATAAAGCAAGAGTGATATGAAAGATGACAGAATGCGGTGAAGATCTCTAATCAGACGAGCCTATCGCAGTGCTGACCTAACACGTATGTTTGACTAGTCAGGAGTCTTCTGATGATGTCCTGCCAGCTGAGTGGTAGATTTATGGTGCGAATAACCACCAAGCTGAAAACAGATTGGTCCCATCAATCTTATTTTGCCTGTGAAATGGTCTACGCTAGAGCCCAGGCCACTGGAAATGATTAGCGCATAAATATCCCAGTTCATTTGGAAGAAAAGGTATTGTTAAATGCTGTCACTGTCTTCACACTCAGAGACATGATTAAGTCTAAGCACTCCCAAAGTTTGAAAGCAGAATTATTTTGCAGGGCCTGATGTGACAGGTATAAAGTATAATAACCTAAAATGACTATCAGAAGTAAGAGAGATAAAGGTCTCCTAAAATACAAATTAAGAGTCGAAATACAAGTGGCACAGCATGGTAGCATTTAGCTCACTGACAAAGACAATCAGAGCTGGAATCTAAACAGAAACAACATTATTTCATGGCTCGTTGGAAGCATCTGGATGGCTAAAGCACAGGTGGCTTTAAACAACTTTACCAGTCACTGTTTAGGTTTAATCAGCAATAGTCAACTTTCCAGGCACTCGAAGCAACAATTCTTGCAATATTCTCAATGAAACAAAACTGGTCTTTCAAGTCAGCTAAAATGAACCATGGCATGATCAACACTCAGAACTAGACCTGGCAGAGGCATTTTGTTTGTCTATTGTTATGTAGAGCACAATATAGGATTGTGCATACCGGATGCTCAACCAATAATTGATTAAAAAAAAAAATCAGTGTTTTACAACCTATTTAGACTCTCTATTCCCTGCAGCTCTCAATGGCCAATATCTGTTTTTTACTCTAATGGAATACAATGTTATTAAAAAAATACATTACTCTCATTTATCTACATTTTAAATAAGGACAATCATGTTTTTTTAAATGAGCCTATTATGTATGAAATCTTAACCTCTGTCCTGCATTAAATGCAGCAAGTTCAATGTCAGCGACCTACAAAAAAAGAATAAATTTGTAGTGAATTTTTATACTCATGTTTGCTCCACTTTTTTCTGTCAAAATCATATCTTGTACTTATTCTCATATTTAAAATTTTCCATTTGATCAGTCATGATTGTTGAAAAGCACATAACCCTAAATGTTAACAGTTTATACTACTAGACCCTAAAAATTACTAGAAATCTCCACCTACGCTCTATAAAAATAAATCAAGATTAATTTCAGATTTGACCAACAAAGATGTTTATCACAAAACACTATATTAAACTTCAAAAAAAATCACTTAAAATGCAGAATAGAGAGCCAATTATAAACATATACACAAATATGCATATAATTGATATAAACATTTATAGATATAGATTTATAGATTTTTTTTTTTTTACTTTATTCTACTTTACAATACTGTATTGGTTTTGCCATACATCGACATGAATCCACCACAGGTGTATACGAGCTCCCAATCCTGAATCCCCCTCCCACCTCCCACCCCACATTGTCTCTCTGGATCATCTCCATGCACCAGCCCCAAGCATCCTGCATCTTGCATCAAACATAGACCGGCGCCTTGTTTCTTCCATGATAGTATACATGCTTCAATGCCATTCTCCCAAATCATCCCACCCTCTCCCTCTCCCTCAGAGGCCAAAAGTCCGTTCTATACATCTGTGTCTCCTTTAATCATATCTATTACTAGAATATGATGCAGCTATTAAAAATATACAGATACTGGAATGAGGCAAGAAAAAGATCTGAAAGATAGAAGCCCATTACAGCAAAGGTTATAAATTAAAACAACATCATGATATAAACCTGTATTAAGTGCCTCATGGCATCTGGTCCCATCACTTCATGGGAAATAGATGGGGAAACAGTGGAAACAGTGTGAGACTTTACTTTGGGGGGCTCCAAAATCACTGCAGATGGTGACTGCAGCCATGAAATTAAAAGACGCTTACTCCTTGGAAGGAAAGTTATGACTAACCTAGATAGCATATTCAGAGCAGAGACATTACTTTGCCAACAAAGGTCCGTCTAGTCAAGGCTATGGTTTTTCCTGTGGTCATGTATGGACGTGAGAGTTGGACTGTGAGGAAAGCTGAGCACTGAAGAATTGATGCTTTTGAACTGTGGTGTTGGAGAAGACTCTTGAGAGTCCCTTGGACTGCAAGGAGATCCAACCAGTCCATTCTAAAGGAGATCAGTCCTGGGTGTTCATTGGAAGGACTGATGCTGAAGCTGAAACTCCAGTACTTTGGCCACCTCATGTGAAGAGTTAACTCAATGGAAAAGACCCTGATGCTGGGAGGCATTGAGGGCAGGAGGAGAAGGGGAAGACAGAGGATGAGATAGCTGGATGGCATCACTGACTTGATGGACATGGGTTTGGGTGGACTCCAGGAGTTAGTGATGGACAGGGAGGCCTGGTGTGCTGCGATTCATGGGTTCGCAAAGAGTCGGACACGACTGAGAGACTGAACTGAAGTGCCTCATAATTAAAATACTAAAGTCTTTGCTGATTTGATTCCTTTGTCTCTCACCTCAGCTGAATCTTATTTTCTTTTTAAATATGTTATTTTTCAAGATTTATTTATTCAGTTTTGGCTGCGCCTAGTCTTAGTTGCAGTGCTTGGGCTTATACTTAGTTGCCCACGGCATTTGGCATCTTAGTTCCCCCAGTAGGGATTGAACCCACCTCCCTTGCACTGCTAAGGATTCTTAACCACTGGATCACCAGGGTAGGCCTGCACCCCACTCCCCACCAGCTGAATCTTATTCCTGGAACTTTTTATCCTATATGTACTCTGTATGTATGTTTCATAAGATCATTTCCTTAGAAATTCATCCTGAGCAATTCTTTGAGGCCTGGTGAGAAGGTATGTTCTACCAGAAAACATGTGATAGTGTCTACTAGTTTACTTAAGGGTACTACCAACCTGGAACCCATTGTAACTAACTTCTCACTTTGAAATTTTCTCACCTCCCCCAGAGGATGTACATTTTAGCAACGAAGCTGGTTTCACTAGCAATTTTTCCTCCCTTTGGCCTATGAGTCCCTTACAGGAGGTGGAGAGATTATGGAAAATAGACTGTATTTCTAGATGATCTATATACTCTATGTAGAGGTTGGGGGTATGTTCTACTAGATCCCCCAGGTTGGGTAGGTTCTGGGTTTTGCTTCTATTCTGTGTCTTGCAAGTTCACTCAGGTTTGGCAAATACCCTCAGGATAAAAATTACCTTGGCAGTACTTTAATATTTTTCTGCATTCCTTTTATGTTTTTCGCTTCAATTACCCTAACTCACTTGCCAACTCATCAAAGCAACTTAACACCTTTTAAGTGTTTTATCCAACATTTAAATTTTTTTCCTGGGAAGTAGAGGGAAAGTACCAGTCATACTGCTATGAAGATAAGTCTCCACACAACTTACTCTTCACAGAACTGTCTACAAATAATTTCCCCTCTGAATTCAGTTCTTTCACTGCAAGCATCTTTGGCGCCTGTTCAGATATCCCTACTACTGGCTGATGATCTTTAATTAATCTTCATAGTTATCTGAAGATAAAGATTACAAATAATCTAAGAAAAATTGAAAAATAAAAACAATAAATACAGCTTGTGGTAAAGGTAATCATTAACTTGATATAGTAAGATACAATATATAATAAGACACAATTTGATATAGTGTATTATAAAATGAGATGAGAATGAAGTTCTCTTTCCAAGTTTGATATCAAGTAATTATATGGCAGTAAGTTGCTTAACCTCTCTGAGTCTTATCAATAAAACAAGGAGAATGAACCACAGAATGTATTCTTGAGAAAATCCTCCATCTAAAATGTCCTTTACAACATATTCTACTCAATGGTTTTATTTACATTTTTGACACTGTATAACATATATATACCTTCATCAAGTAGATATTTATGCCAATTATTATAATCACCATATGTAATAATTCTAATGGGATTTTAAATGAAAATTAACTATACTTTTGCTTTGGGATATTAGTTATGCTTCAGGAAAAAATAATTAGTATCATTTGGGGCTGACATTTTTATACTATCTAATTATGATTATCTTATGCTCTTTCTTTTTTATCTGAAGCATCTTAGATTCTGTCTTGATTATCACAAGAATTCCCCAATGTGGATAAATAAAATGGGGAAAACTCATGGCATGTCTGTGCAATTTTAACCTTTCTCAATTATTCACCCCAAAGCAGGTATGAGAACTTTAAAAAAAAAAACCAGTATAATCAATGGTTTCAAAAAAGTAATTCTGATGGAAACTTATTTAATAGGAAAATACTATTTGAGTTCAATCTGTAGTCAGGAATTCAGCAGTTTTGTGCCTAGGAGTGATCTGATGGAGACATAAGTCTAACTAAAAGACATAGTTCATGACACCAAGAAGTTCATATCGACTGAGGTATAAAAAAGAACACACCAAAAGTTAGAGACAAAGGTATTATAAACTGTACTAAAAGAATGAAAAATAGCATTCCAAAATGATATACCTATCACTGTTGATTTTGGAAGCCAACTTAAAGAAGCCAGGGAAGATATGTGAAGTTCCAGCTGCTTGACAGAAAAAAATATGACATTGTTCCTCTACAGAGTAGCCTTGATATTAATAATATGAGAAAATAGATTAGCAAAGATAACATGTAATACAGGACTCCTAATATTGGTACTCAATAAATGCTCCATCTGACTGATCAAAAACAGTGACTCAGTCACAAAACAAAGGAGCTTCTTATCAACATTTTCTATATGCATCATATAAAATTATTGCTACAACCTCTTCTTGGAAAAATATTTTTCTTTTGTATCTTCAAAGATCGGTGAATCTGCTTTTTACATGTTGTTTTTCCAAAGTCTAAGACACCGACAAGTCTTTTATTAAAATGCACACACACAAAAAATGATTTGTCAATTCAGCTCAGGAGGGAGCCGAGAGGCAGAGGTAACTAACAAAAAGTCTCTGAACATACTAGACAACATGAATGAGCCCTAGAAATGGATGGTCCATGAATTTAGCTTCAGTGTGAACTTTAAAAAAACATGATCAAGCACCACTCTCGCTATACAGAACTAAAGAGAGATTAGTACAAAAAGACTAGAGGTGCAAATACATTCGGCAAGTACTTATTAAAGTACCGACCATGGAGCTTTCTGGGTGGCACTAGTGGTAAAGAACTCGCCTGCCAATGCAGGAGACATACGAGATGCAGCTTCGATCACTGGGTCGGGAAGATCCCCTAGAGGAGGACGAGGTAACCACACCAGTATTCTTGCCTGGAGAATCTCATGGACAGAGGAGCACGGTGGGCTGCAGTCCACAGGGTCGCAGGGAGTCGGACATGACTGAGTGGCTAAGCACACGTAACCACATTACAGGCACCAAACAAGCTCTCGGCAGCAGTGAGAGTAACAGCATCCTGTGGTTGTTCATGGTAACCTTGGAGCTTTCCTCCTCTTCTATTTCCTTCATGCTTCTCATCAAGCCAGTCCTGGCCATTCAGCCTTCTAAACAAGGAATCCCAGCATTTCTCACCACCCTCATCACCGCTGCTCCTTCAGACTAAGCCCCCACCATCTGTCTCCTGATTACTGGCTTCATACTTGGTCTCCATGCCTCCATCCTTGCCCCCTTTCAGGAGATTCTCAACATTCAAGCCAGAGCGATCCTGGTAAAATACAAGGCCAATCCAGTCACCCCTCTATTCAGAACGTTCCCTCTCTAAAATGTATGTTCCTTTGTCTGGAATGTTTCTCTCTCTAGAGTGAATATTCCTCCACCTGAAGTCAAAGCCCAACTCCTTTCATTGACTAGCAGACTCTCTACTATCTGCCCCTTTTCTGGGCTCAAGTCCTTCCACCCCTTCCAGTTACATGGCCTGCCCTGCTCTTTCGTGAACACACCACACATGTGTCTTCCTCAAGGCCTCTGTCCATCCTGTTCCTTTCACCTGGTAACACGCTAGAATTAAATGGCTCACTTCCTTACCTCCTTTCAAGACTTTACTCAACTATTTTCTTCCCAGTAAGCCCTTTCTGGGCATACAAAATGAAAATCAAATAAAATATGAGTTCATTTAAATAATACATTTAGTCAGTAGAAAGGACATATTCTACATACCAGCAACTATGAGCCTATGAAAAACGGAGTTCCTGAAATCTGGCCATGCTGATGTCAATCTGAGGAAGACACTACACAGAGAATCCACTAAAATGCCTCATACAAGCACACAGCTGAAGCACACACATAAAGTACTGAAACCATGTACATATTTGACCCAGCCAGCTTTCTCCTCCTAACTGTCTATCCTGAGTATTTGTCCNGGGATGAATACTGGGCAAGAACAAAAAGAAGTGCGCCTAACAATGGTAAAAATGTCAGGAAACAGAAAATGTCAAATCCCCAAGGGGAAAAACAAGCGCAAACTTCGGTTGGACCTCAGGCACCAGTTTTTTGTGGGATGAAATTATACTCTGCAATCTCCCCTAAGGAAAAACAACTGCTCAAAGTAATCAAAGTATGATGTTTGGTGAATTTTCTTTGTTTCAAAGTCCAAAACAAAAGCAAAGGCAACCACACAGCTTTCATGTCACTGTTGACAGGAAATTTAACTCTTCACAGGATAACTTTTCTTTAGAAGAACCTAACCCCAGAAATGAAGAGTTACAGGTTTCTGGGTTTCTCTTCCTGATTCCAATTTCCTGCCTGGTAAACTGGAAGCTAAAGAAATCTGGAGGACAAATTTAACTGCTAATTACAGATTCAAGCCGTCAGCTGATTTTTCTGATGGGTTCAAGCAATGCCGCTACAACTTGGGCACTTTCCCTGATAATTTCTATTCAGTCGGGCATGCAAACACCTTGTAAAACACAAACGATCTGAATAAAACTGGCTGCAGACTCTCCACCTTTCCAAGGCTAGTCAGTCACTTTCAGCATGAGTACTGGAGTTTCACTTGAGCTCCAGATTTCATTAGGAAACTCAAAGGCACTAGCATCCTCATTCAGTCTCCAAAGAGCGATAAATAACACCGGATGGAGACAAGGAGTCTTTCTTCTTCTGCAGTGTCTGGCCTAATAAGAGTTAGATGAAACACGTACTAAATATTTAACTTGCATGGAGTCCCAGAACCCTCCTCTTGGATACGAAGGCCTTGCCTTTTGTACCACTTCCAGTTATATTTTGATATGGTATCAATTCTTTGTCAGGATGATATATTTTCACTGCAATAAAAGTGCAGCGAGGAAACAAGAGAGCTAATAAAAATGTATCCCTCGGTGCAAGGAGTTCTAATGGAGCTGAGGTCAAAGACCGAGTCTAAACACACACTTCTAGGCAAACAACATGTTATAATACAATGATTTTATCAACCATTTCAACATTTCTAAAGAGAAAACTTCTCAGAGGCCTTCCCCAGCCACTCCATCTAAAATTTCCACCTTTCCTGTTGCTATTGCATGTCTCCCTTTTCTTCTTTAATTTTCCTCTCTCACATTTATCATTATTAAAACATTATATGCTTATCTCATTTATCATCCAACTCCTCTTCTAGAACATTTGTTCCATGACAGAAGGGATTTTTGTCCATTTTGTTAACTGCTGCATCCTCATGGCTTAGGGAAGTACCAAAACAACTGTGTGTTGAATGGATAAATAAATGAATGAATAAAATGATCCAGAGGGACAAAGATCAGAAATATTAACTACTGTGCTTCACATTTAACTTTATTAATTTATCCCACATAATGGCCTATTTTACAAATAAAGAATATGAAATTCAGAAAAGTTCTTCAGAGTTACTCAGATAATGGGTAGCTGCACAAAGGTTTACACAAAGTTCTTTATACAGTACCACATTGCACCCTCTTCAAAGAGGTAATCAGACTCGAATTGCTGAATTGGGCCTTTGTTTAAGTGAGGAGGAGTGAAGGTGGTGATAGAAACAGCATAAGGAAAGGCAAAAACTCAGGAGCATCAGATATTGCAGAATGGCAAAAACCTGGCACTTAGGCTGAAATTTATATTCAAAAAGATAAACTAGAGATAGACTCTACAGGGCCTTTAAATGTCAGGACCTATTTCTTACAAAGAATCAGTTTCAAACATTATTTTTCTCAAANCTGGCACTTAGGCTGAAATTTATATTCAAAAAGATAAACTAGAGATAGACTCTACAGGGCCTTTAAATGTCAGGACCTATTTCTTACAAAGAATCAGTTTCAAACATTATTTTTCTCAAAGAAAATAACTTTCCTTTGTCATTTGAAAGCTTATATAGAAATCTGATATGTTAAGTAGATTAAAGTATGAGAGAAAATCCTAGAGACAGAAAGGTAGGCTAAGAGAAAACTGCAGAAGACTAACAACAAAGGCCTGAAAAACAATGATGCAAGTAGGGAAAAAAAAAAACAAAAAACAAATGCCGGATTTGAAAAGTATTATAAAAGAAAAAAGCAAAAGAGCTTGGTGGCAGATTAGGCAAAGACCATTGCCAGAGAGGACTTGCAATTTCACATTCCAATTACACTGAGAATACCGTTTTCTTGAGATAACAAGGAAACTTAGGAAGAAAGAGGTTTTGGGGAAAGATAACAACTCTGACTTTAGGTGAGTGTGGCCTCTGTACATTCGTACATGTCAAGGCCCCCAAGATTCTCTTCCCCAATTCTTTTTCTTCTCCTTTCCCTGAATGATCAAATAGGCAATCACGGTATCAACTACCACCTAAATACTAATTATACTCAAACAGTCCTGACCTCTCTCCCAAGCTCCAGATTTTACCTGAAAATCTCATACATTTCAAATTCAACAATCTGAACTCTTTATGTCCTGCCCTTCTTTTGTCAAAACTAAACCTTCCATCACCTAATTTCCCATGCCAGTGGTCAAATCACACTTCTTCCTGTCCTTTGTACCTTCCCCTCCCTCCACCCACTCAGTCAGAAGGAGTGAAGAAGTATTTTCAAAATTACTGTACCTTTTTCTGCATTATTAGTATCTATATGGTAAATATTTCTGTAACCTGCATAACTTAAAATCTATAGATTAAACAGGAAGTAACAAGTGTTAATGAGAATGTAGAGGATTTGGAACCTGTGTGTGATACTGATTAGAATATAAAATGAAAAACAATATGCTGATTCCTCAACAAATTAAAAGCAGAATTATCATATGATCCAGTAATCTACTTCTGGGTATATATTCGAAACAATTAAAAGCAGATTCTCGAAAATATAAACACCAAAGTTCACAGCAGCATTATTCACAATATCCCTATACTGCTACTTACTTACATAGCTAAAAGCCAGAAGAAACTCAAATATCCATCAGATGAATGAATGAGTAAACAAAATGTGGTGTATACATACAATGGAATATAATGCAGAAAGGAAGAGAGTTCTGACACAGGCTACATGAATGAAACTTGAGGATAGTCTGCTAAGGGAAAAGAGTCAGTCACATAAAGTATTATATTATTCTACTTATATGATGTAGGGCTTCCCTGGTGGCTCAGACAGTAAAGCGTTGGCCTGCAATGCTGGAGACCGGGTTCGATCACTGGGTCGGGAAGATCCTCTGGAGAAGGAAATGGCAACCTGCTCCTTGCCTGGAAAATCCCATGGACAGAGGAGCCTGGTAGGCTACAGTCCAAGGGGTCGTAAAGAGTTGGACAGGCTGAGTGACTTTACTTTCACTTTCACTTTTATTTGATGTAATTCAGTTCAGTTCAGTCGCTCAGTCGTGTCCAACTCTTTGCAACCCCATGAATGGCAGATTGCCAGGCCTCCCTGTCCATCACCAACTCCCGGAGTCTACCCAAACCCATGTCCATCGAGACAGTGATGTCATCCAGACATCTCATTCTCTGTCGTCCCCTTCTCCTCCTGCCCCCAATCCTTCCCAGCATCAGGGTCTTTTCCAGTGAGTCAGCTCTTCGCATGAGGGGGCCAAATTACTGGAGTTTCAGCTTTAGCATCAGTCCTTCCAATGAACACCCAGGACTGATCTCCTTTAGGATGGACTGGTTGGATCTCCTTGCAGTCCAGGGGACTCTCAAGAGTCTTCTCCAACATCACACTTCAAAAGCATCAATTCTTTGGCACTCAACTTTCTTCACAGTCCAACTTGATGTAATTAGACTAGTCAAATATACAGAGACAAAAGTAGAATGGTGGTTGCTAGGGGCAGAGAGGTGGAGAAGGCAATGGCACCCCACTCCAGTATTCTTGCCTGGAAAATCCCATGGATGGAGGAGCCTGGTAGGCTTTAGTTCATGGGGTCACTAAGATTCAGACACGACTGAGGGACTTTATTTTCACTTTTTCACTTTCATGCATTGGAGAAGGAAATACGCAACCCACTCCAGTGTTCTTGCCTGGAGAATCCCACTGACAGAGGAGCCTGGTGGGCTGACATCTATGGGGTCACACAGAGTTGGACACGACTGAAGTGACTTAGCAGTAGGGGCAGAGAAGGGGGTAATATACCATGAAAACTGAAAGTGAAGTCACTCAGTCGTGTCTGACTCTTTGCAACCCCCTGGACTGTAGCCCACCACGCTCCTCTGTCCACGGGATTCTCCAGGCAAGAACACCGGAAAGGGTTACCATTTCCTTCTCCAGGGGAATCTTCCCGACCTAGGGATTGAACCCAGGTCTCCCACATTGCAAGCAGATGCTTTAACCTCTGAGCCACCAGGGGGAACCATATTATTGTTTAATAATGAAAAATTTCTAGAGATGGACAGTGGTGAATGTACTTCATAACACTGTACTGGGCTTCCCCTGTGACTCAACTGGTACAGAATCCATTTGCAATGTGGGAGACTTGGGTTCAATCCCTGGGTTGAGAAGATCCCCTGAAGAAGGGAAAGACTACCCACTCCAGTATTCTGGCCTGGAGAATTCCATGGACTGTATACAATGGCTAAGATGGTGAATTTTATGCGTATTTTACCACAATTAAAAATTTTTAAATTAAGTCAATGAAGCAACTCAAGAAATTCCGACTACCTAATAATGATAAATATTAGTGCTTAAAGAAAAAAGAGTACTTAAGCATCAAAAGATATTCATATTATGTCTATGCTTTATACTCAAGAATAGTCTTTCCTCTTCAAAACAAATGATGCCTTACAAGAGTAAACAAATTGTTTACTCATGCCAAGTACTACATTTTCATTTCAAAAACAAAAAGCCAATATATTATACTCTGTGTTAAACCACCCCTTCACTGTTAATCAAGTTTAAATAAAGCTCTTTATGGATGGCTAGAGACCTAAAAGTGAAGTATTAGTATACCATTAATATTTTAATTTAACCATGAATATTCATATCCATTTATTTTGTTAAAGAACAAGATAAGATAACTCAATTATTCTAATATGTAAATTTCAGTCCTGACAAGTTATCTTACCTTCATCTGCATTACAAAAACCAATGCATTTTGGGACCATTCATTATTTATATAATCCTAGAATTTTCCAGGTTAAGATGAGCTTCCAAAGTCATTTTGCCCTAGCCATCTGAAAGAGTTTTATTTTATTTTTTCATGACTCCAAACTAATTTCAACACCTGTTCTTCACTACAAGCCCATGAGAATAAGAAGAATGCAATGTTAATAAAGATCTGTTCCTTTGCTTTCTTTCAATGACCTGGGGATTTCCAACTGTAACACTGCAAAGAATGTTTAGAACTTTGACAGCAATGACGGTTGTTGTGTAAAACTAATAGTTTATCACTTTACTTTTTAATTATTAAAAAGTATGCAAATAATTGCATACTTTTGATAACTGATAATCCCCCAAAGTGAAGCAACTCATTTTGATGCAAAAGTACAAATAATCTATTAATTCAAGGACTACCCAGAGTACCTCACCATATCAGGATTGTATTACTATATATTTTAAGTCATATTGTTATTTCAAGTCAGCCATGGTGATAAGAAATATAATCGCTATGAAAAATTCAAGTTCTCACTGATTTTGAGATATAAAAGTATATTCCTAGTTAAAAAACCATGAGACTGGAGAATAAGAAATTGGTTTGCAAAAAAAAAAAAAAAAAAAAAAAAATCAGCAATGTAGGAACAGGATTCAAGGTTCTGAAGCATCAAGTAAAGTAAAAAGAGTTCTTTCTATGGACTAAGAATGGCTAGGTAAAACATGAAATCCCAATAATCATTTGATAAAGAGATAAAGCCAAGTTTAAAGGGAGAAATATGTCCAAAGGGAGCTAAACAGAACCATGGGCTTCCTTTTCTTTGAATCCCATGTGACAAACAGATGATAAATACTACAGCTTCAACAAACTAAGACAATATAAGAATAACAACATCAAATATACATACTGAGTTGAGAAAATCTGTAATCTACCCACTGGGGGAATTATGGAACCTCTGTGCTGTGCTGAGTCGCTCAGTCATGCTTACTCTTTGCGACCTCACGGACTGTAGCCCATCAGGCTCTTCTGTCCATGGAATTCTCTAGGCAAGAATACTGGAGTAGGTTGCCATGCCCTCCGCCAGGGGATCTTCCCAACCCAGGAATCGAACCCAGGTCTCCCACACTGCAGGAAGCCCTGGGGGATTAGAAAACATCTGTTCTATTCTGAAAATCTGTAATCTCTACAGGGTTGATTTATCTGATTATGAACACATATTTCATAATATAATTATGCTAGTATTGCACCATGTGATAATGTCCTTCCAAACAAACCAGACGGATCCATCTTGGTTTGTTTTTTTAATTTCACATTTTCTGAGGGGCGAAGTCAGCACTCTCTTAACTTTTACAAGCAACGTGTGATAGGGAGCAGCATGACCAGAATCAAGCGTGATGAGCAGAAACAAGGAGACCTGGTCTCTTCTAAAGACTCTATGACTCAAGACGCTGTACAATCTTAAAGAAGTCACTTAGCTTGGGGAAGGGGAAGGCTCAGTAGTATCCTCTATAATGCAAATTAGATTTTACCCAAGAAAACCTCTAACTTTATAAAAATCATTGGCATGATTTGTAGAACAGCTGGTTTAGGAACACTTATTAAAGCGATCCAGAAAATTACAAAGTGATATTTTTATAGTTTCATAAAGAAAAATATTATTGAAATAAAGGGGAGAAAAGATAAATACAAGTTTCTTACTTTAATCATGTATTTCCTAGCTTCCTAAGCTCTGATGAATGCATTAAGCAAACTAGATATTTAAGGGTGAGTGGCAGTAACACATTTCACTTTTCTAATCTAAAATACTATCCAAACTTCAACAAATGTATCCCAAATCCATAATCTGTATAATTAATTCTTTTTGATTATGTCTATTTTTAAATTGGGTTTCCCTGGTGGCTCAGACTGTAAAGAATCCACCTGCAATGAAGGAGACCAAGGATCAGTCCCTGGGTTGGGAAGATCCCCTGGAGAAGGGAATGGAAACCCACTCCAGTATTCTTGCCTAGAGAATTGCAGGGCAGAGGAGCCTGGTGGGCTACAGTCCATGGCTTCTCAAAGAGTTGCACACAACTGAGTGCTTAATACACACACAGTTTTAAATTACACTGTGAAAGAGACTGCCAAGTCCAAGCTTCTGTGCCTCCAAGTATATGAGCATCTTACTCCATTTACTAGTAAATGAAAACATATATCCAACCCGGAACATATTTTTCTCTCTCATTCATGCACTCACGTGGATACAAATAGTGAATAGAACTAGAAAGTAAAAAAAAGAAGTTAATTTACCTTTAGCATCTTTTTACGAGCAGAAATAAACGTCTGTTGTTACCCTCACAAGAATCAGCTTTTATGAGACTGTTGTACAATGCCAGTAATTACACAAAGGCTGAATTAATAATTACCATGACTGGATATTTTAAAGGTCATCACTCTTATATGGCATCACCGAAATTAAATGAATGGATTCATTTGCCCTAGATTTCAAGGACCTCAATAAAGACTTGCTGTGTGATGGAGCAGTTCTATGGGTGTTCAGGCCTCTCAGTTCCCTCTCCACCAGAACACTGCAGTCCCCTACTCTGTCTCCATGGCGATAGCTGGTCTTCATTGAGAGGGTTTCCTGGGTCTCATTTCTCACTTCTGAACATTTATTTTCCTATTGGGACCATCTAAAATCATCTCCTTGGGCAGCAAGGAGATCAAACCAATCAATCTTAAAGGAAATCAACCCTGAAGACTCACTGGAAGGACTCAATGCTGAAGCTGAAGCTCCAATACTTTGGCTGNACATTTATTTTCCTATTGAGACCATCTAAAATCATCTCCTTGGGCAGCAAGGAGATCAAACCAATCAATCTTAAAGGAAATCAACCCTGAAGACTCACTGGAAGGACTCAATGCTGAAGCTGAAGCTCCAATACTTTGGCTGCTTGCTGTCAACAGTCAGCTCACTGGGAAAGACCCTGATGCTGGGAAAGATTGAGGGCAGGAGAAAAAGGGGGTGACAGATGATGAGATGATTGGATGGCATCACCGATTCAACGGACATGAACTTGGGTAAACCCCAGGAGATGGTGAGGGACAGGAAAGCATGGAGTACTGGGGTCACAAAGAGTCGAACATAACCTGGAGATTGAATAACAACAGAAAAAAAATCACCTCTAATGTTATCAGGGTGGCGACTGCCCCTTCCCCTTAAGAAATCATCTTTATAGAGCTGGGATTATTGGGATCCCCTCCTTTGCTCATTTAGAATTTGTTGGCTGTTACTAAATTGGACAATGTAAGAGAATGTTTTCAATAATTCAAGCTCAGTGAACAGATGCCCCCTATCAATGGGTTAAAAGAGTTTTGTTTTGTTTTTTTTTAGGCACAGGAATATACTACATAATGATGATTTGATTGTGATGGAGACAACGATTAAAATGAAAGAGACAAGCCAACCAATCACTTTTCTTAAGGTGTGATCTGCCAATTATCTCAACCAACACAGATCCTAATATTATCATTCTAGGCCATATGTGTAATTCTCAGGCAAAAAATAAATCTTTTCACAAGTCTGAAAGAACTGTTGGCACCCATTCATGCCAACCTTCACTAACATCTTGAGAATTTTCTCTATTCCAAAAATATATGTATAATGAGGGGGGAGTAGAAGAGGTGGGAGAGAATCTCACCATAAATGTGATTTAGTTTTAGGTTAAAAAAAAAAGAGGTAAAGATCGAAGTGATTCTTTTGAAAATTGCTAATAGATAATAAGAAAAATGCTGGCAGGGCTCACCACTCGCAAGCTGAAGGAGTGTGCGGAGGTCCAGAACACTTTCAATATTCACTGTGCCCATCTGTCGGCAACACAGTCACCGAACAGAACAGGCAATTACCAGAGCCCTTTTCAGATATAATCTGTCAACCACATCTAGTCTTCCTGCCAAAAGAAATCAGAACTGAGGAATGCAAAAACGGACTGGCCTTCTGGGACCAGGGAGACGTTCATTTAAGATGAACCTGGAGGTGAAGAAAGGCAAGGGGAAAATTAGAAAACTGTTACAACCACTCCCCAGAATACGCTGGAATGGTCCACTACTGGGCATCAAAGCAGTGCGGAAGGAAGAGAGGCACCATTCATGCTATAAACCCACTTGGCTCCACTGTGCTTATTATGACAACTTTAAATTCAAGAAAGTGTCTCCTCATTCCCAGAACTGATTCTGACACTGAACGTATGAGATGGACTCGTCTCTACAGCCACCCCATTCCCATACCCTATCAGTAAAGCAGGAAAATGTTTACAAGTATACTGCCAATTCATTAAACGTTTATTAAATATTTTCAGCATCTAAAGCAGCACTGTATGTGCTGTGGCCCCATAATTATGTTTTAAGGTGAGGAGGAGCTCTTTTTAAAGTTAATGCTCTACTACAATCCAACACCCCTCCCGTTCACTTTGTAATGCTTTCCAGGCGAGATGTACATAGTGTGCCCTGAAGAAGACAATATACAGAATGGATCAGAAAGAGGAGAGAAAAGTGTAGGTGTACAGCAATGCAGGTGTGAGGTGATGAAGACTCGGACATGGTGGGAATGATGAGATTATGAAGCCACAGCAGGTAAATATAAATGAAAGAGAAAAATGATAAGATTTGGTTGACAGGTTAGATCTACGAGATAATCAAGAAATGCCTCCAGAAGTACCTCCAGAAGTACATATAATGAATACATACTCACTTCCTTTGGGGGTAAAAAGCCACTTTAAAACTTTTGAGGCTGAAAATTAAGCACATTTCTTTCAACAAACGTGTATGATCATAAATACAATTATATGATTACTGGTGAACAATTCATTGATTAGATAATACAAAGTCCCACTGAACCATGAATCCATTGTATGAATGGCATCACTTTTCTTAAAATATTCCTTCTACAAAGTTGCTTCTAACAAATTTTTTTTAGTACCACGGAAGATAAAAGATAGTGTTGTAAGCTTAAGAGGCTCCAAATCGTCATCAAAATGCATCTCTGCTGGTAACATCTTTTCAGGTGCATTTGGGTGCAAAGGGCGGAGGTGAGTTCTATAATAAGAAGCAAGGGAGAGCAGCCAGCATGAGACAAAAGTAGAATTTAACAAGAGAGGGACTTGTACACTTCAGAGAAGCCATGGTTATACTGATCACAAGCTTCATATTTCGCACACGTGAAGCACGGACACTTCAGGATAGGGCAGCGAGCAGCAGCGGCAGATCAGCATTACACAAACTGACACCAGAAAGAGCCCTCACCTTAACTATACTTCAGAAAACATCGCCACCTTACTTAGTGCTAAATGTACTTAGTGCTAAAACTATAGCAATCAACACATTTTTATGCAGCGTCTGTGAGAGTAACAACAAGGTTATTTTAAACTGCCTGCACTCAAGGAGCTTACAATCTATTTCAACAGGTTATAATCTAAAACAAGTCTAATCCTCTCCCTAAATATACCTTTAAAAGCACTGGTGTATGCTTTGGTATATGTATATATAAATATTTAAATGTAATATTTGCATATAGTTTTTATATATAAAGATTGTATATATAATTATATATATGACCGTACATAATATGTATTATATACATACATGACATACATGTGAGCATGAGTGTGCAAACACACACACACACACACACACTGTGGCAAATTCAAGAGCCAGAGCTATCTCTTCACATACTACATTTCTATTTTTTCATCTCAGACACTGATTATAAATAATAATGTCTAATCACCCAAAGCACTAATAAGAGCAGTAGCTTGTTAGAAATTTTACCTAATAGCCAATGATACTAAGAAGTACTTTGAAAACACAAAATGTGTCTTATGTACTAAATGATAAATGTAATAATTACAAAACCAAAGGTATTTTAAACATTTTACAAGGCTGAGGCATATCTTCTCATAGCACAGGTAAAGTTCCCAGCATCTTTAATTCACAATCAACACATGAGCATACAGCTCTGAAAGCTGCAAATCAAAACTCCAGGCTGGTAGTTAAAGGCCAAGTTCTAAGTCAGTGAAGTTCCACATATACTTTGGGATATACTACAACACTTTCCTGGGTCCCTAATTTCCTGTTTAGTAGAGTTGCCTCTGATGATTCCTCATGGGCCCAAGCAGAGGACCAGAGGTGAAGGCCTGCCAGAGGATGAGGCAAGTACTCCCCTATCTCCACTCTGTCACTGAAGCTAGTCCTTCCTCCACTTTTCTAAGTAGTTTCGTGGCCTATATGGACTGATGACACCAACCACCCCTCAAAAAACAGAATTCCTATTGTTCTGTCCATAACTAGTCAATTCCCCTCTCTAGATCTCAGTTTACAGACTCTTTAAAATGAGGTTCCTTCCAGTTCTAATATTCTGTGTAAACTCTGAGTGTTAATATACATCGAAGACTAGTACTGCTTTCTTTTACTCAGAAATCCTAACATCAACATATTAACTGCATTTAAGCTCTAACATTCATGTATTATCACAGCCATATACTACCATACTGTTTTCATAATTAGTATAATTTCATATTACCCTACATATAGTAAATGCTTTATCATATGGGCATATCCTTAAATATTACCTTACAATCTGGCTACGGCTCCATGGTAAATGGAAGATATCTAAATGAAACACTCAAAAATAATAGACTGTTTTATCAAAATATTCCCCATATTCATAGTTAGGAAGTCAGTTTATTAAATGGGAATTTTTCTAGTAGTCATGAATAGGAGATGAAGTTACCATTTTAGTCACTATGATTCATATTGAGTTATTGATCACTTCGTGGATTATTCATCAGCAATCAAAAGCATGCTGTTTCAGCATGATGGCATTTAGAGATGTCCCAAAAGTTTCCCCAGACACCCAAGTTATTCAAATCAGTATCATACCTTCATTAAAGTTTATTATTTTATTGTCCCAAAGTGATTTTTGCATGCCAGAAGGAATTTCTTTTATTTATTTGTTTGTACTTGCTTCATTCTGCTGTAACTTTTCAAAAGCTAGAAATCCTTTATGTACACAGGCAGAAACTATCAATTCTTTTTGTTTATGTGGTTCAAAGTGAAACGATTATCTAAGCAACTCGGTTGTTTATTATTCTTGATTTATTGCTGTTTTTATATTGAGTAAGCTTCTACAAGCTTTTCCCCTCAGCTTATTGATTTTTCAGTTCCAGTCGTCTTTTCCAGGCAGGTTCACGTTGGAGCCTATTCAATTTATTCATTGCTATGATTCAGATTTACCATTTGCATCGCTGCAAATTTGGAACAAAAATTTAAACAGCAATCTAGGCAAGAATGCAGGCTGTAATGATGGGGAGACAAAAGAAAATGGACTGGAATGTTGTGCTGAAATATCTCTAAGCACAAACAAATGTGATCACAAATAACTGCCTTGTTGCTTGAAACCTACTGACAAATTCTTTATTCATAAATACTATTGCCTTTTCCATTGGATTCTTTCTACCATCCTTCAGTTTATTTTCAACCAGTGGCTCATCAACAAAGAAAATCTCCATATCTACTTTTACAGTAAACCCTTAATTTTTCAATAAAATTTCTTCAAAAGGTATTAACTGTTATGAGTAATGTCTACATTCACTGGCTCCCTTCTGTCTGATGACACTGGTCCATTGGGCTGTATGGAACATCAAAGGGATTATCTGATCACACCTCCAACCAACAGTTGTCTCTTGGGAAACATTACATGACATAGAGCCACACAAGTAATCACTTAATAATCCCTTTAATATTGTTTCTTAATTTTTTACATATTTAACTTAGATCTTCTATAAGTTATTTAGGCAGAGTTTTGAAACAAGTCTAAATTCCACTGTCTGCTTCGGAATGGCCACTGGAGATACTCAATAGCATAACAATTGGAAAGTGCAAAGATCTCAGTATTTAGATTAGTATCCCTAAATAGTTTCAAATCAAATCATTTTTTAAACATTAGTTGTCAAAATCTTATTTCTTTTAAATCCTTACTTAAAGGTGGCTGATGCTGGACAGTTTTTACTCTGGGCAGGAGGAGAAGGGGACAACCGAGGATGAGATGGCTGGATGGCATCACGGACTCGATGGACGTGAGTCTGAGTGAACTCTGGGAGATGGTGATGGACAGGGAGGCCTGGCGTGCTGTGATTCATGGGGTCGCAAAGAGTCAGACACGACTGAGCGACTGAACTGAACTGAACTGAATTAACAAGCCAATGTCCCACTAAGCCATGAATCATCACTGATTTTAGCAGCTTTCTAAATTTTGTTCCCAACCTTGGGTGGAATTGGCCACTTCACTTCCCACAGCATGAAAACCACACATCAAAAAAGACGCTGAGGAATGAACACAAGCCCTGGTTTCACCACTTCCTAGATGGGCGACCTCGGCAGTATACCGTACATGTGCTCCAGCTTCGTGCAGGACACAGGCCACCCTTCTCCCAGAGTAGTACAAGTACCATCTTCATCTGAGTGAATACATGTTTAAAAAGGTAGATTCTTGGTCCCAAACACCAGATCTGCCAAAACAGAATCTCTGAGAGTGGAGATCAGCAATCTGCATTTTTTAACAAGTACCACAAGGGATGTACTGAAAATCAAGAACCACCATGATAAAGGAGTAGCACATGTTGAAAAGACCAATAACGCAAGTCGGAGAACCTGTGAATCACATCTCTGCCACCAAATGGGCTGGCACACTCGGGGGAAAAAAAAACAAAAAAAATGAAACTTCCTTTAGGTTTATCCTCTCCTAAACTCTAAAATGATGCTGAACTGCGTCATCATTCTCTCGAAGGCTGAAGAGACTTCAGAGTCTGAATTCCCTCTGCCCACGGGGGTAAAACTAACAATGTGGCTGGTGTTAGAGCTTGCAGGGAGATGTTCACTGTAAACATTTTTAAACTCTGGAATCCTGAAGCATGTGAGTTTACTACCTATTTACAATGACATTTTTTAAAAAGAAAAAAAAATGTAAGGTAGCATAGTGCAGGAGACCTGGGTTTGATCCCTGGTTGGGAAGATCTCCTGGAGAAGGGAAAAGCTACCCACTCGAGTATCCTGGCCTGGAGAATTCCATGGACTGTATAGTTCATGGGGTCACAAAGAATAAGACATGATTGAGTGATTTTCACTTTCAGTGTATCAAAAAGTTCAAAAGAAAGACAGGGGAAAAAACCAAGTGTCTTTATTGTCACATCAGCACTTTAAAAAATGCACAAATGCATAAAAAAGCCTTTCCATTTATTCTTGACATTCTGTATGATTCTATATGCCCAGGTTTGTTGTTTGCTGCTGATGCTGTTAAGTCACTTCAGTCGTGTCTGACTCTGTGTGATGCTGTAGACGGCAGCCCACCAGGCTCCTCTGTCCCTGGGATTCTCCAGGCAAGAACGCTGGAGTGGGTTGCCATTTCCTTCTCCAANTTCGGAATGGCCACTGGAGATACTCAATAGCATAACAATTGGAAAGTGCAAAGATCTCAGTATTTAGATTAGTATCCCTAAATAGTTTCAAATCAAATCATTTTTTAAACATTAGTTGTCAAAATCTTATTTCTTTTAAATCCTTACTTAAAGGTGGCTGATGCTGGACAGTTTTTACTCTGGGCAGGAGGAGAAGGGGACAACCGAGGATGAGATGGCTGGATGGCATCACGGACTCGATGGACGTGAGTCTGAGTGAACTCTGGGAGATGGTGATGGACAGGGAGGCCTGGCGTGCTGTGATTCATGGGGTCGCAAAGAGTCAGACACGACTGAGCGACTGAACTGAACTGAACTGAATTAACAAGCCAATGTCCCACTAAGCCATGAATCATCACTGATTTTAGCAGCTTTCTAAATTTTGTTCCCAACCTTGGGTGGAATTGGCCACTTCACTTCCCACAGCATGAAAACCACACATCAAAAAAGACGCTGAAGAATGAACACAAGCCCTGGTTTCACCACTTCCTAGATGGGCGACCTCGGCAGTATACCGTACATGTGCTCCAGCTTCGTGCAGGACACAGGCCACCCTTCTCCCAGAGTAGTACAAGTACCATCTTCATCTGAGTGAATACATGTTTAAAAAGGTAGATTCTTGGTCCCAAACACCAGATCTGCCAAAACAGAATCTCTGAGAGTGGAGATCAGCAATCTGCATTTTTTAACAAGTACCACAAGGGATGTACTGAAAATCAAGAACCACCATGATAAAGGAGTAGCACATGTTGAAAAGACCAATAACGCAAGTCGGAGAACCTGTGAATCACATCTCTGCCACCAAATGGGCTGGCACACTCGGGGGAAAAAAAAACAAAAAAAATGAAACTTCCTTTAGGTTTATCCTCTCCTAAACTCTAAAATGATGCTGAACTGCGTCATCATTCTCTCGAAGGCTTGAGAGACTTCAGAGTCTGAATTCCCTCTGCCCACGGGGGTAAAACTAACAATGTGGCTGGTGTTAGAGCTTGCAGGGAGATGTTCACTGTAAACATTTTTAAACTCTGGAATCCTGAAGCATGTGAGTTTACTACCTATTTACAATGACATTTTTTAAAAAGAAAAAAAAATGTAAGGTAGCATAGTGCAGGAGACCTGGGTTTGATCCCTGGTTGGGAAGATCTCCTGGAGAAGGGAAAAGCTACCCACTCGAGTATCCTGGCCTGGAGAATTCCATGGACTGTATAGTTCATGGGGTCACAAAGAATAAGACATGATTGAGTGATTTTCACTTTCAGTGTATCAAAAAGTTCAAAAGAAAGACAGGGGAAAAAACCAAGTGTCTTTATTGTCACATCAGCACTTTAAAAAATGCACAAATGCATAAAAAAGCCTTTCCATTTATTCTTGACATTCTGTATGATTCTATATGCCCAGGTTTGTTGTTTGCTGCTGATGCTGTTAAATCACTTCAGTCGTGTCTGACTCTGTGTGATGCTGTAGACGGCAGCCCACCAGGCTCCTCTGTCCCTGGGATTCTCCAGGCAAGAACGCTGGAGTGGGTTGCCATTTCCTTCTCCAANAGGTTTGTTGTTTGCTGCTGATGCTGTTAAATCACTTCAGTCGTGTCTGACTCTGTGTGATGCTGTAGACGGCAGCCCACCAGGCTCCTCTGTCCCTGGGATTCTCCAGGCAAGAACGCTGGAGTGGGTTGCCATTTCCTTCTCCAAAGCACACATGCGTGCTAAGTCACTTCAGTCGTGTCCGATTCTGTGCGACCCTATGGACAGCAGCCCACCAGGCTCCTCCATCCACAGGATTCTCCAGGTAAGAATACTGGAGTGGGTTGCCATTTCCTTCTCCAAGGTTTGTTGTGTAGAATATTCTAAACCTTCAGTCTAGTATTATACCCATAAAAACAATCTTCCTGTAAAACAAGATTACCTATAACTAACATTAAAATTTTTTAAATAGGGTTTATTTAATCAAGTATTTGTCAATGGTAGCCATTCTTCCTTCTTCGCACAAATATTTCCTGAGCACTTATTATGCAGAAGACTGTTCTAAACAGTAAGGATAAAATAAAAGAAAATAAGCATGGCTTCTACACTCATGGAAATAATCTGGTGGGAAATAAACCAAGTAAGTTTAAGTACGCATTTTTAATCAGAGGATCTTTTGTTGTTTAAACCCTAAGTTGTGTCTGACTCTTTTGTGACCCCACGAACTGTAGCTCACCAGGCATATCTGTCCATGGAATTCTCCAGGTAAAAATACTGGAGTGGGTTGCCATTTCCTCCACCAGGGGACCTTCCCAACCCAGGGATCGAACCCAGGTCTCCCACATTGCAAGCAGATGCTTTACAATTTGAGCTACTAGGGAAGCCTTAAGAATTTATCCATCAAATTGAAGATCTGAGTTGCATTAATCCTAATCCCATTTAGCTGACCTTTAAGTGCTGACTACATGCTAAACCACGCTGTATGTGCACTCTAATTTATCACAGTCACAACCAACCTATGAGATAGGTACTATTATTTGCAGTATACAGGTAAGAAGACTGAGGCATGGAAGGGTTAAATAACTGTCTAATGCTAAAGCTCATGAATTAACTACTCTCACATACTCCCTCCTGGGTGATTAACTTCTGGTCTCTGACTTAAAGAGAAAATATCAAGCACAGCTGAGTTTCCAGTTTGGCCCTTGGCCCTCTCACTCCCAGCCCGAAATATAACTGCTGGCATTAGAAGGCTATAAATCTGAAAGTCATGAAGATATGGCTAAATTAAAATCATGCAAAAAAAATGGAATCCATTAACTTCATTTTGGCCAATGTATTTATGTACCTTTATGAATGATCAGTTCAGTTCAGTCGCTCAGTTGTGTCTGACTCTTTGCAAAACCATGGACTGCAGCACACCAGGCCTCCTTGTCCATCATCAACTCCCAGAGTTCACTCAAACTCATGTCCATTGAGTCGGTGATGCCATCCAACCATCTCATCCTCTGTAGGCCCCTTCTCCTCCCACCTTCAATCTTTCCCAGCATCAGGGATTTTTCAAACGAGTCAATTCTTCGCATCATGTGGCAAAGTAACAGAGTTTCAGCTTCAACATCAATCCCTCCAATGAATACCCAGGACCGATCTCCTTTAGGATGGACTGGTTGGATCTCCTTGCAGTCCACGGGACTCTCAAGAGTCTTCTCCAACACCACAGTTCAAAAGCATCAATACTTCTGCACTCAGCTTTCTTTACAATCCAACTCTCACATCCATACATGACCACTGGAAAAACCATAGCCTTGACTAGACGGACCTTTGTTGGCAAAGTAATATCTCTGCTTTTCAATATGCTGTCTAGGTTGGTCATAACTTTCCTTCCAAGGAGTAAACGTGTTTTAATTTCATGGCTGCAATCACCATCTGCAGTGATTTTGAAGCCCAGAAAAATTAAGTCAGCCACTGTTTCCCCATCTATCTGCCATGAAGTGACAGGACTGGATGCCATGATCTTCATTTTCTGAATGTTGAGCTTTAAGCCAACTTTTTCACTCTCCTCTTTCACTTTCATCAAGAGGCTCTTTAGTTCCTCTTCACTTTCTGCCATAAGGGTGGTGTCATCTGCATATCTGAGGTTACTGATATTTCTCCTGGCAATCTTGATACTGATTATTATATTCCTTATTTTTAAAACTTACACAATATATCTATACCCCTCACTGAATTCTCATTGTTTAGACACTAACAATTACTGCATTCTGTCTTTGAGGTCCTCTGAGTTTATAGGGAACTTTATCTAAGTCTTTAGCTACAGTCATTTAAAACCAATTGTCACCACAGTGCTCAGTTTCATCCAAGGTAGGTACTGAGAGGTTCTCTAAGTGTGATCCTGAACCAGCAGCAGCTGGATCACCTGGGAGGAAGCTCACTTAACATGCAAATTCCCGGGCCCTACACAGACTAGAGTTGCCAGATTTAGCAATATCGAAACAATAATGAGATGCTCAGTTAAATCAAATTTTAGTATCAGTATGTTCCAAATATCCCAAGGGATATATTTTGAAGATTATCTGCTATTTATCGGAAATTCAAATTTAACTGGAGCATCCTATATTTTAGAGAGAACCCCACCGGGGCTTCTTTGGTGGCTCAGACAGTAAAGAATCTGCCTGCAATGCAGGAGACGTGGGTTCGATCACTGGGTAGGAAATATCCCTGGAGAAGAGCATGGCAGCCCACTCCAGTGTTCTTGCCTGGAGAATCCCATGGACAGAGGAGCCTGGTGGGCTGCAGTCCAGGGGGTCACAAAGAATCAGACATGACTGAGCAACTAACAATTATATGTTATCTGGCAACTCTACACCAGAGTTAAAACCTATTCAAAACCATTGAAGGCAGATCCCAGCAAAAAGTTTTGAAACATCCTCAAGATTAATTCTGATGCATGTGTAAAGTGTGAGAACCACTGGCTTAGACTTAACTCCTCCCTAAGCTATCTCTAACCAAGTCTGCATCTAAGTTAACTCCATTGAGTTGGCAGCATCTGTAACAGCCAACATTCTCAGTGAACACTATGACCCCAGCACTATTTTAAGTACTCTCCATGGATTTTCTTTTAAGGCCCATAAACAAACCCATGAGGTAACTACCATTAACTACTATTACCAGCTCCTAGATGAGAAAACTAAGAATAAAAGATGTTAAGCCCTGGATACAGCAGGCTTGAGAGAGCCCACCCAGTTTATGATCTTCCCTACTGACACCACCATGCATGTCCAATCCTTGGCTCCTAATTACCTCCATTTTACTATGGTTCTGAATGGGAAAAGTCTTTCCCAGGGTCACTAACTGGGATTGTAATTCAAACTAAAAATGGTACAGCTGGGAAACTCAACACTACTACTATAAATTAGAGATTTCTATTGCAATTCCCCACTTACCAGATTAGAACCCTGGGTTACCCGTAGTTGGAGGGATGAAACTTGAGATCATGGAACTCATTGAATACTACAATTCAGACAGCTGGAGCTGGCCTTAGCAAGCTCAACCTGCAGGCCTCAATTTGTAGTCCCACAATAACATGTAGCTTAGCGCTAGGTTAGGATATGATTTTACCCTCAGGGAGTTGCTATATCTCTTTCCTCTTCATCCTCAAGTTACATGTCAAAAGCCTAACATACTACATTAAAACATTATTAAATGAAAAGTGAAAGTCAGCCTGTCTAATATTTGTCACTCACCAAAACTCAGCAGTTTGGTCCTGACCTTCAAAATGGGTCATGAGAGGTTGATTTAGTAAGGTATGGTTAAAAGGATGGCATGTGTTGGAGAAGGCTCTTGAGAGTCCCTTGGACAGCAAAGATATCAAAACAGTCAATCCAAAAGGAAATATTCATTGGAAGGGTTGATGTTGAAGCTCCAATACTTTGGCCACCTGATGCAAAGAGCCGAGTGACTGGAAATGACCCTGATGCTGGGAAAGACTGAGGGCAGGAGGAGAAGGGGGTGACAGAGGATGAGATGGTTGGATGGTATCATCAAAAACTCAATGGACATGAGTTTGTGCAAACACCAGGAGATAGTGAAGGATAGGGAAGCCTGACATGTTGCAGTCTATGGGGTCGAAAAGAGTCAAACATGACATAGTGATTGAAACAATAATAATTTAATTTACTTCAAATAAGTGGAGAAAGAGGGCAAAAAGGTGAGCACTAGACTGTGATCAGCAACTGGGTAGGCAAAATAAAAGAATTCCTGTATAGCAAATGATCTTTCAATAAAGCTCAATTTGATTCATACCCAAGTTAATAAAAATAAAACATTGATAGCACCTTAATTTTTTTTCCACAGTCTCCTTCAATTTCTCTTGCCATTAAAATGACCACTAATGCCAGAGTGTGCCAACCCACCACTGAAATATAACTCGATTTTATAGAACTAGGCCCCATAGAGTAACTCAGCAGGAAAATTCAGATCGACAAAGTAGCTAATGTCAAAATCAGCGGTTTCAGTGTGCAATTAACTCAATACCTGGCAATTCTGTGAAAACAAATTTCTATTAATACCATCACCCAATTTTGCATTCATGTTGAAAGGATAAAAGCCAGTATATTTGAACTATTGTGTCTTACGGCCTTATTTCGCAAGGTCTTCATCTAGTATAGGAGTTGTCTCATTTGTTCCGACTAACTTATGCCACCTACTTTTACCAAATCCACTTGCATGAAAACACAGACAAGACAGACCATGCATCAGATGCCTCCCACTCAAACCACACATAACTAGGCTCCAGCTGGTGGAGATTCGATTCAACTGTTAACTTGTGTTTGGAGGAAAAGACTTTAACATAGAAGCGCACTTATCTTTAGAACCTTAAAAATAACTAAAGCCTCTTAAACTTTTCTACACAAGCAAACCCACGTGACTCATGCAATAGCAGAAAAGCAGAGAGTGACATGTAACAACGGAGGAATATAACTAGAAACGTCCCAACCAACAGCAGCTGCAGGGCAATTAGACTCAATGCTTACAGATGTTCATAAGAGAGAATTTGCCCAAGTTTGACTTTTTAAAAACATACACATCTTTAGACTTACCAAAAAAAAAAAAAAAAAAAAACTCAACTCATTCTGGACACGTTAATAATTAAAAACCACAGTTTTCCTTCCAACACTTCAGTTTTTTTCAATTTCATATGCCATTAAAAATGACCATTAATGCCAGGGTGTGATAACCCACCAGGACAAATCAAATAAATGAAATATAATCCTCAACCTCCCAAAGCTGACTATAAACAGTACTCCTTGTCCTGCAACAGCCATTTTTAAAAAATTGTTTTTAAGTGATACTGAAAGGACCAAATTGACTTTATCCTCTTTATATGTCTTCAGGAGTCACCAGTCTATCCCAGCAGACCAGCTCATTCTTAATATTGTTGTTGTTTAGTCCCTCAGCTGTCTGATTCTTTTGCTACCCCATGGACTGTAGCCCACCAGGCTCCTCTATCCACAGGATTTACAGACCAGGGATTTCCAGACCTGGTCTGGAATACCAGACCAGGGTGCCATGTCCTTCTCTAGAGGATCTTCCCAATCCAGGGATCAAACCTACGTCTCCTGAATTGCAGGTAGACGGTTTACTGCTAAGCCACTGGGGAATCCCCAATTCCTAATGAATCTTTCTGTTATTAAAAATTAATTAGTCAAGCATTCAGTTTGGCCACAAGGGGGCTAGCAAAACAAAAATGTGATGACTTGGGGACTAAAAATTAAAAGCTGTTATTAAGAGGCACCAGGATTACTAAGGACACATTAAGATACTTTTCTTTCAGATTTCATAACTAACAAGGCCCCAGAAGGACACATGAACCCCATAACACATTCGTGTATCATTAGAAACTACAATGACTCAGTGCCTTAGAACCTTCTTCCAATTTACTGCCTTAGTACAAAACAAAAATATTTCAGCTGTGCTTATCTGAAACAAATTGCAATTTTCCAGTTCTTCACACACTTGTGAAAACAGCTATGGCGAAAATAAAGCCAACATTTTTCCAAGGTAAGAAAGAACTCTATTTGTCAGGGGTCTGCCATAACTGCTGAAGCAATGAGACCTAATAAAAATGACAAGTCTGCGCGTCCCAGATGAATGGGATTTAGAGAAGCACGTGAATCAGAAGCACAAGGCAGCGATTCTGGGAGGCAAAGGAACCTAATAATGCAGAACTCAGGAATCAGAGAGGCACCATAAGGGTCTAGTCTAGAGGTCAGATGTGGCCTTCTTATGACTGGAGCAGAAACCTACTCCTGGGCCTGGGCAGTCCAAAACAGGGAGCAAAGTTGATGGAGAGAGCAAAAGCACCTTCACAGAAGTTCAACGATTTCTTCCCAGTAAAAAGGAAACGGACAAACACAAATAAGAGTCACCACTCCAACTCGTGAGGAATGACCAAGGCAATCCAGTGTCAAAGAATCAAAGATTTAAGGCTGATGGAAATGAAACGTAAACGACTTTCAGGGTTTCCAAGATGCTGTCTTGCCCTGTCCAGGGGGTAGGCCAGTAGGAGAGAAGGCTTCTTAGAAATCCCTGAGGGGGGAAAATTGAAGAATCAATTAAGGGATACAGGGAAATCCTGGTTAAAGAAGATGCAGAAGAACTTAATCACTTATGTTACAAAGCTGGGTTACATAACTTAAAATACCTTCAAGAGTGACTTTTCACCTTATTTGCAAAGACAGATGGTGTTAAATGGCCACACAAGGCCAGTCCACCCCACTTCCCAAGACAGAGACTCAAGTTCCATATGCTTGCCTTTGTCAACCTTCCCAGAATAAAGGAATGGGTCATGTCACAAGACCTGAGGTGACCTGAAAAACCTTTCATGTCTCTGACAAGGGGATTAAATCACACACCCCATCCCATATCCTCCAGCCTCAAGCATGGATATAATGCCTGTCATTGCAGCATCTATGATTTTAAGCAGTTAAACTAATTACACCAAACTTTGGCTTGTATTTGGTATATGTTTCTCTTTTTGTTTTTTTCTTTCTGAAGTGCCTGTTCTAATCTCTTGACCATTTTTCTGTACCTTTTTGTTAACTTTTTTGTATGTACTATATATATCCTTTCTCTTATAATCATAGCACAATCACTTTCTTTCAATCACATCACGTGACCAGCAGAATAAAGCCAAAAGAAGTGTACAGAATCAGCTCTGATTTCATTGAGTCATGGAACCAACTGCCCATCTTCACACTTTTCATTTAATAACTCCTGCTGTATAATGGGTTTTCCCAATACTCAAAAGTGAATGCATTTCTAACTGATACAAGTGCCAATAGCTGTATCATACAGGTTTCACCCCACGGAAGACACAGTCCCATCACGTCCCTCAATGTAAACAGCTATTCATAAGTGGCAGGAAGGGAGGAAATCTTTATTTATGTCCTTCACTAACATGTGTTGTCTAAATTATTATTATTCCATGAAGCACTATTTGGTTAAGCACAAATTAGGAACGAACATTCATTTGACACTAATGTGGCCACGGACGATAGCTTAACATTCAAGAAAGACTGAATAAAAAAATTAAAAAGGCATACCATTATTTGGGTATAAGAATAAGAAGTCAATTCTCAGCTTATAAATCTATAAATTCAATATACTTCCAGGGAAAAAATGATGGCATGTGTAATGGAACTTGACATGCTGATTCTAAACTTCATCTGGAAGAGTAAGTATCAGCCGGTAATATTTTCTAAAGAGAACAAAAAGGTACTTACCTACAGTTTTCTAAGCACAACAGCACACAGCATTGAATTAAAACAGGCATGGGTTAACAGCTAAACTATCATTTCTACAGAGCTCAGAACCAAACCCACATACCTAAGGAGCAGCAGGCATCTAAGGAAGTATTAATCTATCACTGGTCACCACAGCTTTTTCCAGATGGCTCTGGCAGGGCTGGCTGTGCTTTCACATGACTTCCTTTCCAGGACACAAGAAAGGCAGCTGACCCAAACCGAGACTTTCGGACTAGAGACCAAAAGAGTCCATCTCTTTCTGGGCAGATGAAAAACTTAGGAACCAGTTATAAAAAAGACAGTCTACAGTGAGAAAGAACAATAAAGCCAGTATGTAAAGACAAGAAGAGAGATGAGAAATGAGAAAGAGAATGAAAATCTGATGGTGTTTGAGTCACTCACTGGTCAGAGTTGTTCCTAAGGCTCAGCCGCATTTCCTGCTCTGGGGTTCAGAGAAAAAACCCAATCTCCTGAATAATTACCCCTTTTTTCTTAAGCTCACTAAGCTGCCTCCTTTTCATCTGAAATCAAGAAAACCTAATTATGCATGTGGAGACTAGTATACATTTCAAATCACTGGAGAAAGGCCAGGATTAATCAATAAAAGGTGAGTGCATCACCAATTTCACATTTGAAAAAATTATGTCCTATTGCACGTTTACACAAAAATTAATTCCACATGTATTAAAGACCTAGATATGATAAAGGAAAATTAAATGATGGAAAGTTTTAGCTATAATAAGGAAAAATCTAATTATGGACTATAGAAAAAAAGTGTTCTCTTTAATACTGAGGTGAAGCGAAAGAGTTAGTTGTTCAGTCGTATCAGACTCTCTGCAGCCCCATGGACTATAGCCCTCCAGGCTCCTCTGTTCATGAAATTCTCCAGGCAAGAAGACTGGAGTGGGTAGCCATTCCCTTCTACAGGGGATCTTCTTGACCCAGGGATTGAACCCGGGTCTCCACATTGCAGGCAGATTCTTTACCATCTGACTCCCCAGGGAAGTCCATTGAGATTGGGAAGGTTCATTTCAACAATATTAAGAAATAAGAAGCTGTAAAGAAAAAAGGAAAGATAATAACCGACACAAAAGTTTAAACTTTTGCATGACAGATACCATAAACAAAGTTTAAAAAGTGAGCAACAGATGGGAAGAAAATGATTGTGCTACGATTATAAGAGAAAGGATATATATATAATACATACAAAAAAGTTAACAAAATGGTCAAGAGATCAGAACAGGCACTTCAGAAAGAAAAAAACAAAAAGAGAAACATATACCAAATACAAGCCAAAGTCTGGTGTAATTAGTTTAACTGCTTAAAATCATAGATGTGATGAGCATTTTACATAATTACTATATATTATCGTATATTTCTCATCTTATACCCTTTAGTCTTAAAACAGTACAGAGGGCTAGTGAAGCTGGCCACTTGTTCCCGTTGGAGACACCACAGATGAGCACAGACCTTGCTTCTGCCCCCTCACTCTCCTCTTAAAAACAGTCATTAGCAGCATTCCTTTTCTGAGCAACTGAAAGTTTATGAAATGATTGAAGAAGTACCAACAGGGTTAACTGTCAAACATCTTAAACAATCAGGCTACCACTAAACAAAATTCGTATCTCGTATCTTTTCAGTGAGCATAACCATAGCCTAAGGGGACTACCAGAAAAACATATATATATGCTAACTCTTTTAAAAGTGAAAACAGAAAAAAAAAGGAATAGAAATTTAAAGACTATGTACAACATTTGTTTGTAATTGCCAAGATTATTGTTCCACCATTAAAGGGAAGAGGGGTTAGTTTAAACACATTTTTCACATTAAATTAGTCAATATTTTACCAACTCCCCTAAAAATGCCTCAGGTATTTCATGGACTTAAAATAAAGCATTATTCATACATTTAATTGAAGAAATTGATTATTATGCAGTTGTACCTAGAAAATGAATGCAGATTAAAATATGCAGTAATTCTTGATTAATTTCAAGCTTTATCTGAACTCTAAGAAGCCACAATTCTAATGCTGTTATTCGATGTTCCTTTTACACATTTCCTGGGAATTAGATTTATAACAGATTCCAGGGCAAAAATGTTTTTACTAAAAAAAAAGAAAAGAACCAAAATGCCAGCTAACAGTTCCTTCAGGAAGAATTTCACCGTGGGTGTTTTCACAGACATATTTTGGCTTTGATCAAGGAATAAAAAGCAGATGAATTAACAAACATATGACACAGGTCAGAAACAATGCGTGAGGGGAACACATTTAGCATTCTAATTCCCCACGCACGTGCTCTTTTAAGTCCGAAGGAGAACGAACTGTTGGATTTGGANGGAGGTCCACCCTCCATCAATCTGACAACAAACTCTCTTTCTCTGACTTAACTTCATTCACACTTATTCACGCCCTTGCTGCTGAAACAGAAGCAGCAGGAAGTATCTAAGAAAGTCCTGGGCAGGGAAGCTGATCCAGTCCTTAGGTATCAGGAAGGTTTCCTTGCTGGCTTGGCTGCTTTCCTTCTCATTTCTTCATCACTGCAGATTTCCCCAAGACCAAGACCAAGACCTGGTCTTCCCTGGTGGCTCAGAGGTTAAAGTGCCTGTCTGCCATGCAGGAGACCTGGGTTCGATCCCTGGGTCAGGAGGATCCCCTGGAGAAGGAAATGGCAACCCACTCTGGTATTCTTGCCTGGAGAATCCCATGGATGGAGGAGCCTGGTGGCCTACAGTCCACGGGGCCGCAGAATCGGACACGACTGAGCAAGTTAACTTTAACTTTCAAGACTAAGACCAATTCTCAGTCCTCTCTCTGCTCCTGAATCCACTCACTCTTTTAGCATTTCACTCTTTGTTTCCACCAATACCCACCCACCCACACACACACATATACACATACACACAAAATCAGTCCATCAGCACCCTATCTCCCTCATATACAGCCCCCAATTCTTACCCAAGGGGTTAATTCCTATCATAACACTCCCTTTGTAGGTCTCCAGCATCTAAGCAGAAATGTTTCTCTTATACACACACTCATCCCTACCATGGTACTTGACTCAGCTTCTTTAAAAAGCTGACATGCTACCTCCTACTAAATGCAAACTTGGGACTTAACTTTTCTATCTGGACANTTCCTATCATAATACTCCCTTTGTAGGTCTCCAGCATCTAAGCAGAAATGTTTCTCTTATACACACACTCATCCCTACCATGGTACTTGACTCAGCTTCTTTAAAAAGCTGACATGCTACCTCCTACTAAATGCAAACTTGGGACTTAACTTTTCTATCTGGACAGCATAAGAGTCATGAATTTGTCAGTGACGCTGGATTGAAGATGGGAGGTAAATCACAAGGAACGAGTCATCTTAAAATGGGGGGAAAACGGGGATAGAAACAATAAAGCAAAAAAAAAAAATCTCCTTTCAAAATAAGAAGAATTAACTCTGATATGTAGGGAAATTCCATTTAGGATAAGAATCAGCAACAAGCAACAGCCAGAAGGGACTATTTGTACTGAAATACAAGCCATTAACTTGAGCCAAGCTAACAGCAAACGACTGCAGTGGCAACTGCTGGCTGCAGATAATTAGTTTAGAACCTATTTGAACATGAATATTTTATCATGCAGCACAGAACTCATTATGGAGAAGAATTAGAGGGCCAGGACGTCTGAAGGCTCTGGAGAGGTGATCTGTCAGGTCCTGTAAAGGGTCTTTCAAGAGAAAACAGGTTCAGTGACTCAGCAAGACTGGATTTCATTAAAGTTACAACAATCCATTAGAACATATCTGGTGACAAGCTGAAGAGCACAGGTACCAAGCTACACGACGACAACTTAACTGTGGGCAACACCTGGCAGGAAAAATAAAGTCAGCGAAAAAATCATCCAGGGATGAACATCTTCTCAGTGATGCACACACCCCACTTACATGAGGAACTACCTAATCTGGCAATGCTACAGTAAAAAGCATAGCTACTTCATATGGCAGCTACGCAATGCAGAGGAGAAAATGCCTGCAATGCAGTAGACCAGGGTTCAATCCTTGTATTGGGAAGATCTCCTGGAGAAGGGAATGGCTACCCACTCTAGTATTCTTGCCTGGAGAATTCCATGGACAGAGGAAACTTGGCAGGCTACATACAGTCCATGGGGTTGAAAAGAGTTGGACATGACTGAGCGAGTTTTCACTTAGTACTTACCTTATNAGATCTCCTGGAGAAGGGAATGGCTACCCACTCTAGTATTCTTGCCTGGAGAATTCCATGGACAGAGGAAACTTGGCAGGCTACATACAGTCCATGGGGTTGAAAAGAGTTGGACATGACTGAGCGAGTTTTCACTTAGTACTTACCTTATCTGTTTCCATACGAAATGTGAAAAATTCAAAATTCTGAAAGTTCAAAACTGCATTTTTTGTGCTATTGGAGGAATATGCCAAACCGGAATTTTTACCTCAATAACGGTTGCATATGGAGTGTATGTGATAACCGCAAACCATCATTGTTAAGAGTCTTATTTGCATTATCTCATTTAATCCTCAGACTTACCCATGAGGTGAAAGTGAAAGTCACTCAGTTGTGTCTGACTTTCTGCAACTCCATGGCCCATACAGTCCATGGAATTCTCCAGGCCAGAATACTGGAGAGGGAAGCCTTTCCCTTCTCCAGGGGATCTTCCCAACCCAGCGATCGAACCCAGGACTCCTACACTGCAGGCAGATTCTTTGCCAGCTAAGCCACAAGGCAAGCCCCCAAATACTGAAGTGGGTAGCCTATCCCTTCTCCAAGGAATATTCCCAACGCAGGAATCGAACCAGGGTCTCCTGCCTTGCAGGTGGATTCTTGATCAACTGAGCTATGAGAGAAGCCGTATCTACCTATGACGTAGGTAACCCAAGTGTACTTTGTAGATGACAAAATGGCAGAGATGCTGAAGGAAATTCATTTCAAATCATGCGGCTGAAGTAGCACAGCCAAAATTTAAACCCAGGACCATCGATTCAAAAGCCTGTGTGCTTTCTCTTTGTATGTATCTCAAGACACCCTAAGGCTTCTCAATATAAACCTAGGTTCTCAGAGGGGCAAGTTTAATGTCTGTGAATTTACTAAAAAGAAAAAAATTAAAAATGGGGGAACATACGTATTCCTCAAAAATATTGCTATTGTAAAGAAATAAAAGCAGCTTTAAAAGAATAAAGTTACAGGTTATCTGTGAAGATAAGACTTGAAATGTCTGACCTGCGAAAACAGTTATTAACACATGGCTAATGTATTGGGTTGGGTTCCAATTGTGGCTCAGCTGGTAAAGAATCCACCTGCAATGTGGAAGACCTGGGTTTGATCCCTGGATTGAGAAGATCCCCTGGAGAAAGGAAAGGTCACCCACTCCAGTATTCTGGCCTGGAGAATTCCATGGACTATATAGTCCATGGAGTTGCAAAAAGTCAGACAGGACCGAGTGACTTTCACTTATTTGTTAACATTCCTCTGTAAGCTCTTAAGAATGCACTTTCTGGCTAGCCCAGTACTACCATCTTCTTAACCGCCACAAACTCAGTGACCAGCAAAGAAAAAAGGCATTTTAATGATTGCTAGTTTGACAATCTATTTATACACCTTAATCTATACACAGAATAACCACATCTAATAGAGTCCCTTAGGCTGATAGGGACTCAATAAATATTTGTTCGTTGTTATTTAGATAAATAACTTGCCCCAGATCATTCTATGTTACAGGAATTAATCCATACCCAAGGGGCATTACAGGCTAGATTCAGTTTTTCCAATAACTTCTAATCCACTGCTTTCCCAAACATTTTTTCATCCATATCAGTCTTGGAGGTTTCTCTATGTTTCATGACACAGTACTGTGCCTAAGGGGAATTAAAACTGTAGAATCTTATTACTGCATGTAGGTTGCAAGGCACAGGGTTTTTAAAAATTAGTAAATTAGGCCCTGATCACTGGGTCTCACAGTTGACCTGTGGAAAGAAATAGATATATAAACACATGCAATACAATGCGATGATTGTTAATATATAAAAGAAACAGATAAATAAAAACATGCATACAATGTGCTGGCTGCTAATATATAAAGAGCTAATGGAACATGAAAGAGAAAACACTAAACTCTTCAGAGATCAGGTGAGGCTCTCCTGATAAAAAGTGACACGCAGGATNCCACAAACTCAGTGACCAGCAAAGAAAAAAGGCATTTTAATGATTGCTAGTTTGACAATCTATTTATACACCTTAATCTATACACAGAATAACCACATCTAATAGAGTCCCTTAGGCTGATAGGGACTCAATAAATATTTGTTCGTTGTTATTTAGATAAATAACTTGCCCCAGATCATTCTATGTTACAGGAATTAATCCATACCCAAGGGGCATTACAGGCTAGATTCAGTTTTTCCAATAACTTCTAATCCACTGCTTTCCCAAACATTTTTTCATCCATATCAGTCTTGGAGGTTTCTCTATGTTTCATGACACAGTACTGTGCCTAAGGGGAATTAAAACTGTAGAATCTTATTACTGCATGTAGGTTGCAAGGCACAGGGTTTTTAAAAATTAGTAAATTAGGCCCTGATCACTGGGTCTCACAGTTGACCTGTGGAAAGAAATAGATATATAAACACATGCAATACAATGCGATGATTGTTAATATATAAAAGAAACAGATAAATAAAAACATGCATACAATGTGCTGGCTGCTAATATATAAAGAGCTAATGGAACATGAAAGAGAAAACACTAAACTCTTCAGAGATCAGGTGAGGCTCTCCTGATAAAAAGTGACACGCAGGACGCTCACGTGTACCATGGCAGGCAGGCCCAGGAAAGGAGCATGTTTAGGTACAGTAATGAAAAGGAAATGACAATGGCCACAAAAGCCTAAAGCCTGAAATGAGCCCTGTGATTGGAATTCTGGTTCCTGGTAATTGTGTTGGGGGTGGCGGGGGGTAAGTCGGATTGTGGCATGTTTTGAAGCACAGATCACGCAGGCCCATGTAAATCTGGCCTAGCACTGAATAAAGGCGAGAGGACAGAAGCAATGAAATTCTCTACCAGAGATCCAGAGCTTTATTTTGAAATTGACAAAGATGTTAACAAATCTATTTTTGATGTAGAGAGCTCAGAAAGTTAGAATGTAAACCTATTTTCCATGATTCTTGTTACTCAAATCATACTAGCAAAGAAGACTTCTAGAGCACAGTATTAAATTAAACTGTATTAAAAAGTATTAAACTGAGAACCAAAACTTAAAACTTGAGCAACCTAAGGTAATATGGCCTATGAGCATTTTATAGCTTTCAGGAATTGGCCGGGGCTGCATTCCTATAGACATTACCACTTAACATGGGATAAAGTATCAGTATTACTTTAAAAAGGCTGATGTATAAAAATCTAAACAACAGATGAACTGTGAAATTTTTCAATATACCAAGTGAATTTTTACTTTCAACACAGCTCACTGCTGTATTCTTCTAAATAGCATGCTTTCTAAGAACTTAAATTATAAGATTTAGTTAAAATGTATATTACATCATATAAAAAGGGAATATTTATAGATCTACGTACCATCAATCCACTTAATCAGTAAAGGAAAATAGAAGTACCATAGAAGAGATGTGGGTAGGGACGGAAGACACTGGTGGATGTCATGTTACACAACATATTAAAAACCTATAATTTTTAATTTTCCAACAGCAGAATAAAACCTGAGATCACCTCTCACTGTGTTGGGAACAACAGAAAGTCAAATTGGGTCATAATGCCTCTCAACCCTTATTCCTGGTTCCCATTGTCTATGCCATCTCTAGTAAAGAAAAAGCAGGTCTGGTAAAGTACGGGAAATAAATAAAGGTGGAAATTCGTACTTGAGATGGGCCTTGAAAGACAGATCAGATTTTACTGAGTAAATACAAACTAGGTTTGAAAGGGAGAAAAGGACTCAGCACATTCAAAGGCATACAGATGGCAAGTAGAGAATTTAAAGCATAGCGAGTAGCTGAGGGAATGGAATGGGAGGAAGAAGGATAAGGAGAAAAATACAGCTGGCAGAGTAGACAAGTGGCACCATGAAGAAGTCTTGAAAAGGAAAGTAGCATATTTGGAATCACATTTCAGGACTACTCGACACAGTCTAAAAAAGCCAGAGATGGGAAATTTATTTAGTAGCAAATCAGACATAATCCCAACATGAGGAAGGAAAAGACTTGAATTAACTGAGGCAGTGAGAAGGAAAAAAAATAAATTATAGACACATTGTAATATAAGAGAATCTTTTACATGTATATCACACTGCACAAAATACTTTATGCATAGAGTATTTATTTTAAGCGTAAAATAGAATTACTTATTTGATTTTCACAATAATTCTGTAAATTAAGTAGGATTAAAAAATGCTGCCCCTATTTTATCAGTAAAGAATCAGTGCCTGAGATAAACTGCAACTTGTCCAATGTTACTGATCCGCTGGTCAACGGCAGGGGTTTTATATTAGAGCTCTGTGTGTGTTAATCTGATACCCTTCAAATATGCAACATGCAGAGAGACCAGAGATAAGGAAGGGTAAACTGAGCTCCTTCCTTTGATAGCTCAAACACATTGTGTTCAAATATTTAATAAAAATGCTTGAAAAGATGGGTAGACATAACATTAATGGTAAGACGTGCCCTGCTTTCAGAAACATTTAAATATGAAAAACATGAATTTTTTACTTTCAAGAAAAGATGATGTTTGGTACTTTGCACCAGACACTGCCAGGGGCTATGAATATGGTGGAGGCTGACGGGGCTGGCTGTGTCGATGCAATATGTATGATCACCAGTTGAAAGAAATCTCCTTCTTGCCTCCCCCATTCCAAGTCACCACCGAGTTTTACCACAGGAACCCTACATAAGTGTCTGATCTGCCACATGTTCCTAGAAGTTGGCTGTGGTGGAAAGGAGGCAATGCCGAGGGGATCTGGCTTTCGAAGTAATTTCAAATATCAGTAATTATCCCTCAACTTCCCTAACATGGGGGTAAAATAAAATACCTCTGGTTAAAAGTTGTCAATGGTCACTAGCCTGTAAACAAGAAGGACATTTTGGTTTTACATAGTAACAGTGGCACCAAGACACCTTTGATGACACCTTTGCCCTGTCTATTAAAACAGCCGTTTTGAAGAGAAGCTAAAACATTTAAGATGCAAGGTAAAACAATGCTGCTGCTGCTAAGTCATGTCCGTCTCTGTGCGACCCCATAGACAGCAGCCCGCCAGGCTCCCCCCTCCCTAGGATTCTCCAGGCAAGAACACAGACAGGAGTAACCATTTCCTTCTCCAACACAATGCTAGCTGACACATAAGCGAATACCTCTGTCTGGAGCTGAGAGAAGCATCTGTATGAGATCTGAAAATCATGGCCCAATGGAACCTTGTTTTATTTTTTTGCTTTTTCATTTCTGAAATCAAACGTTCTTAATGATACGAAACAACTGCAATACCATGCAGTCAGAATGAAACCAGTTTTATTACTTTTTATAACACAATCAAAACTCCAAATCAATGCCATTCACAATACCATTATTCCTGAACCATGAAGACACATTTAAATTCATTATTACTTTTAAAGATGCCCCAAATGATCTAACTCTATCTTCAAATGAAGACTCGATAAAATAAAAAAATTAATTTCCCTTCCACTCCACAAGTCAGAAATGGATACGCTGCTTCCCGCTGTTAATGAGGTGATAGAAACACTACTGCTGTTGTACTAATGCACTCATTTAATGATTTTTCTCCCCTTGGTGATTAGTATAATAACAGTAACTCATCCCAAACTTCAGCATTTTAACACTGGCATATTATTTCCATTTCCATATTTAGTTTGCTTACCTCTTGGACAAATTTAAGTGAATGAAAATCAGCTAGATTACAGGTGGTAAAAAGCCCAAAAGAAACACCATATGGAGATTCCAAATGCTTTGGCACTATATCAGCATGTGACAGAATCCTGGAATGCAACCTCAGAATAACTGACACTCCCCCATATGAGCTCTCTGCACTGGTGCTCTAGAACATTCACATTTAAACCTTGTGCTCACATAGTCAACAATGAAAGACTGAATACGGTAAATCAAAAAGCACAGCAGCTACTTTTCTCCTTCCAAAGAAGTAAACAGAGCAATTTCAAAACAACTAAAATTATAGAAACATTATCTCCCTATATGCTCTAGACCAGAAAATTACAAGATGAAAAGTCTGCAAAACAGAGGCATTTCTCACACAGCAAAAGTATTTTATAACCTATAACTTAGGAATAGACTGATGAGTTAGGATCCATGCTTTGCATCACACTATTCATTATAAAATAATCAGGAACCACCTTTGTGAACAGGGTAATGTATTGTCATGGTTTAACTAGAGAAAGAACTAGTAGGAGATACAGATTAAGAGATAGCAAGGAATTGGGAAACAACTGTTGTCGTTGTTCAGCCGCTCAGTCATGTCCAACTCTTTACAAGCTCATGGACTACAGCATACCAGGCTTTTCCTATGCTTCACCATCTCTCAGAGCTTGCTCAACTCATGTTCATTGAGTTGGTGATGCCATCCAACCATCTCATCCTCTGTCATCCTCTTCTCCTCCCGTCTTCAATCTTTCCCAGCATCAGGGTCTTTTCCAAGGAGTCAGTTCTTCGCATTACGTGGCCAAAGTATTGGAGCTTCAGCATCAGCCCTTCCAATGAATATTCAGGACTAATTTCCTTTAGGATGAACTGACTTGATCTCCTTGATGTCCAAGGGACTCTCAAGAGTTTTTCCCAACACCACAGTTCAAAAGCATCAATTTTGGGGGACTCAGCTCTTTTTATGATCCACTCTCACATCCATATATGACTACTGGAAAAACCATAGCTTTGACTAGACAGATTTTTGTCAGTAATGTCTCTGCTTTTTAATATGCTGTCTAGGTTGGTCATAGCTTTCCTTCCAAGGAGCAAGCATCTTTTAATTTCATGGCTGCAGTCACCAAGTGCAGTGATTTTGGAGCTCAAGAAAATAATGTCTGTCACTCTTTCCATTGTTTCCCCCATCTATTTGCCATGAAGTGATGGGGCCAGGTGCTATGACCTTAGTTTTTTGAATGTTGAGTTTTAAGCCAGTTTTTTCACTTTCCTCTTTCTCCATCGTCAAGAGAGTCTTTAGTTCCTCTTTGCTTTCTCCCATAAGGGTGGTATCATCTGCCTATCTGAGGTTATTGGTATTTTTCCTGGCAATCCTGATTCCAGCTTTGCTTCATCCAGTCTGGCATTTTGCACAATGTACTCTGCATGTAAGTTAAATAAGCAGGGTGACAACAGACAGCCTTGACGTACTCCTTTCCCAATTTGTAGACCAATCTGTTGTTCCATGTCCCATTCTAACTGCTGCTTCTTTACCTGCACACAGGTTTCTCAGCAGGCAGGTAAGATGGTCTGGGCATTAGCGAGGGAAGTCTTAAATCCACAGGGCAGGCACTAACCCTCAGGCAGCACGTGAAGCTGTCACAGAATTCCTCCTTCTGGGAAGCTTACAGCTCTGCTTTCAGAGCTAGCAGAAGAAATCAGGCCATCCAGGCTACCCAGGATAATTTCCCATACCAAGTCACCTGATTATGGGCTTTAATCCTATCTACAAAAGATCTTTACAGCAGCAATCCCCACACTTTTTGGCACAGGGACCAGTCTCGTGGAAGACAATTTTTCCACAGAAGATGGGGGAGGGAGGGAGATGCTTCCAGGATGACTGTCATAAGGACTGCATAACCTCCATCCCTCCCATGCACACAGTTCACTGGAAGGTTCTCACTCCTATGAGAATCTGATGTCACCGCTGCTGTGCGAGGATGTGGAGCTCAGGCAGAAATGCAAGCGATGGGGACCAGCTGGAAATACAGATGAAGCCTCACCAGCTTGCCCACTGCTCACTACCTATTGTGAGGACTGGTTTCTTATAGCCCATGGGCCAATACCGGTCTGTGGCCTATGGGCCGGGGACTCCTGCTTTACAGCAACACCTCGATTCATGTTCTACTGCACTAACTAAAGATTGTAGCCCAGCTAAAATTGACACATCAGAAAGAGAATCACAGGTAATAATGAGGAATCTGGCACCGTGCCCTCACTTGCGGGGTTAGGCCACAGTAGACCGCACTCCTGAGGCTGCATCTCAGCTAAGTTTGGGTGCTTCTGCAATTCACAAAAATGGGTGATACAATACAGAAAAACCTAAACTAATGATTCTGCTGGAGGTAATAAATAATAGGAAGGCCATTCCTCTTATACCTAAAAGGTGCCTGGTACTTAACACAACTGAACACAGTACATTCTGCTTTGAAACAGGTCAGGCCTACAGTTAAAGATTCGTGTTTAGGGAGCACCTATTATGGGCCTATAATCCTGTGTGATGCTGGGGTCACAGTTATCAGAGAGAGACACAAGGGGCCTACCTTTGGAAAGCTTATTTGGCAAATATGATCCTAATAAAAAACAAAGAGGACAAATTTAAAATAGCACCAATGAAGAACACTTAAAAGTCAATATGAATCAACAGAGTAACTAGCTCTAAAATATATCTAGAGTAATATTAGGTTAAACTAGCAGATAGACAGTATCAAGAATAAGAAAAATAACATCACCCAATTCTCCTCTGGATAGGGAAAACCTTATCTGGAAAAAAGTTTCTTTTTTTTTTTAAAGAGAGATCTGAACCAATAGAAATAGGCAAGAATATCAAAAAGAAGCCAAGGGTACTGGAAACACAAATACAAACTGGAAATTGAGGGCTTTCACCTGAAAAAGAAGAGGACTGCTAGGAACATGATGGCCACCTCATGTACCACAAGGGCTGCAATGAGAGACTGGGATCAGACACTCTCTGAGGCTAGACAGGGTCAAAGGAGGACCAGCATGTGTAAGCAGTAGAGACAGACTGGAAAACTTGAAGAAATAACGCAGAGAGAACATGTCTTAGAAGACTAGTGAAACTAGACGATTTTTAAGACTCTTCGATATTTACTGAAATTAGTTCAAGGCAGTGATGAAAAACATCTGAACTGGGGAACCTACAGCAAATATGGAAAGGAAGATTAAAAAAACAATTACTTAAATGTAAAATCTATATGATTCTACGACCATGAGAATCTGAAGAAAAGAGAGAAAGGGAAGGTAAATCAAGTTATCATATTTAAAAGGAAAAACGAAAGAACCTGATATGAATTAAATGGCTACTTGGTATCAAGTGCTGTCCAATTTATACACATCTAATGTTCAGAATAACCCACTGAAGTGGGTATTACTACAACTTCATCTTTAGAAGAGAGGAAACTGAGGTGCAGAGAAGTTCAACCACTAGCTGAACATCTAGACACTGGAGGAGCTCAGATTCTTACTTGAATTTAACTACATGTCCACTGAACACCAATCTGATTCCCAGAGGGAGAATTTAGTTATCCGGAAAATTAACTTTTGAGAGATACTTCATTTCTTAATGATGCTAACAAATGAGGCATTACTATAGTGTTTTCTCCATAAAGCAGGAGTCCTGACCGAAAGTGTTAAGGGGAGGCGGGGGAGGGGGGTGGTAAATCTCTCATTTCTGTATCTGGCAGAGAAATCACTGTAACATAGTTAAAAACCAAATTGTTTAACTAGGCTTTCGTTTCCCTGGCAACTTTTCAAACATCAAGCATATATACAGATCCCCTGACTTTTTTAAAGGCACAAACTGAAGGAGAATTTAAAAAGAAATCATAATAATCAGGACAAAAGGTAAAGAGTTATCCTCCTACTCATTCAAATCTTACCTTATTTGATGTATGAGATACAAAACTGAAACAAGCTGACCGGCAGAAGGAAGGAAGGAAATCTACAAATGGAAGATAACAAGGTCTTTCCGGGAGCCAATCAAACCAGGAACATTAATATCCTATTAGAACATAAAAGGTGACTTCTTTAATTCCCTTGATTTGGTTAAACCTCACATTTGACAAAATACCATCTAACAAACTTATTAGCATGGTCTTGGAGATCAAGAACAGAAGAACAGGGGAAAAAACAACAGTGTAGAGATTCTAAAATTTCAGCTAAAATGTAGAAGAAAAAGGAGTTAGACACTGTGAGGTGACCTAATTTAATTTGTNAAATACCATCTAATAAACTTATTAGCATGGTCTTGGAGATCAAGAACAGAAGAACAGGGGAAAAAACAACAGTGTAGAGATTCTAAAATTTCAGCTAAAATGTAGAAGAAAAAGGAGTTAGACACTGTGAGGTGACCTAATTTAATTTGTTAAAGGGGTTGATAAAAATGGGTGCTAGAGTCCTTGATCCTGACAGACAAAGAAAAGACAGTTTCAAAACAAAGTTTGAACCACATAAAAAAAAATAGAGTAAATCAGTGTCCTACCGGGAAAACGAATGAATGGCGGAAGTTACTATAAAAATCACTTTACCAGCAGGAATTGTACTAGATTTGAATTTAACTTGATCTCTAAATGATTAGGAGACTAGATTGAAGGCAGACAAAACAATGAAAACATTAGTAGTTCTAGACATGCTGTGTGATTACCAAGATTTTAAAATTTATTTTAGAGCTTAAAAAAGAAGCACAAAGACCTGGTAAAAATTTATTTTAAGCATGTATTTTTCAGTCTATCTGGGTATATGTTTTAAGCATGGCTGCAGGCATAGACGATGAGGACTCTTTTGTTCTCTTCAGGAAATACGTGCTGAGTTCTTAACACTTTCTATATTCCCAGAGCACCATTATTTAGATGCTAAAATCCAAGTAAGAAAATTATGTGTATAATAATAATCAAATTGTAGCCCCTAGCCTTTACTATTTAACTTTGTTNTTCTCTTCAGGAAATACGTGCTGAGTTCTTAACACTTTCTATATTCCCAGAGCACCATTATTTAGATGCTAAAATCCAAGTAAGAAAATTATGTGTATAATAATAATCAAATTGTAGCCCCTAGCCTTTACTATTTAACTTTGTTCAGAAAGGTATAATTCAAAATTTTCTAAGTAATGCTATTTCTTGGAGAAATAAGATAAACCTAATTTCATTTATAGGCTAACTAAAGACTGAGGGTCCATTTATCATTTTAAAAATGCTAGCCAGCAGATAAGATTAGTTTCTGTCATTCACAGCACTGTCAAGATGACTCAATATGATTGCAAAGTTGATTTTTATGGCCATATTTGAACAAATAATAAATGTTCCTATAGAGGCTTCAGTTTGAGGGTCTCAAGAATTTGACTGATATAGAGGATAAACGATAAGCATACTTCTAGCAGGAGGTTCATTTTATAATCTCATCCTACTCTTCTCTAAAGAAGATCTAGAAGAAGTCACTAAAATCATTAAAGCCTGGATAAAAGGAGTATAGAAATAAAGCTTAAAGGAAGTGAGATTATTGTGGCTGAAGAAAAGACAGCATAAGGATAATCTAATAAGAGTTATTAAATATAGGAAAGCTTATTGTATAAAGGATAGGTGAAGCTGCTCAAGTGAGCAACTCAAGCCAAAATGGGAACGAAGAAATCACATAAAATGAAGAAAGGAATGTGCCCACAGTATAAGCATTAGCTACTGAAAGTTATAAAAAATACTCCTCTGAAAAGGGATATTAAGGAACAGCAACGAAACAGCAGCTTGGATGGAGTCACCAGAATTAATTAAATTCTATCTGGATATTCACCATAATCTACTGAGATTCTCCACAAAATAGTGAATTAAATGGAAATCNAGGGATTGGGGTCAGAAGGAGAAGGGGACAACAGAGGATGAGATGGCTGGATGGCATCACTGACTCAATGGACGTGAGTCTGAGTGAACTCCCGGAGTTGGTGATGGACAGGGAGGCCTGGTGTGCTGGGATTCATGGGGTCACAAAGAGTTGGACACGACTGAGTGACTGAACTGAACTGATAAACTTTCTGTTCCTTTTTCCTCCTTTTAGGGCTTCCATATGTATATCTTGATCTGTTGGTGGTATCATCAGTTTCTTAGGTTTTATTCATTCCTTTCTTTTTCTTTGAGTCCACTAAGTCTTCTGCTCAATCAAGTCTGCTGTTACTAGGTTGATTTGTTTTTTTTTTCCCCTAGCTCATTTATTGTAATCTTCAGGTCCAGATTTTCCATTTGGGTTTTTTTTTTTTTAATGTTTTCTGTGTGTGTATGTGTGTGTGTGTTTTAATGTTTTCCATCTCTTTCTTGATACAAATATCATACATTGTTTTTCCTGATTTTGTTTGTCTGTGTTCTTTTAGTGCACTGAACTTTATTAATATGATTATTTTAAACTTTCTGTCAGATAATTCACCAGTCTCTTATTTCTTTAGGATCAGTTTCTGGAGATTTATTTTTTTAATTGTCCAGTTGCCCCCTCCCTCATGTTTTCATGCATCTTGTTTTTTTCTGTTGTTATAATTTGTGTATTTGAAGAAATAACCATAACTCCTAGTCTTTATGAACTGGCTTCATACAGGATAAGAGCTTTAGCAATCAAGCCAAGTAGGGAGTCTGGAAACCCTCAAACCTTTTCTGGAGATGCATCTTCCCTGTGCACGTTCACATAATTTCCCAGTTAGAGGGGTTCCCTGGATTTTCTACTAGGAGCTTGTTGTAATGTTTTGCTCCCTCTGGTGTTTGTCAGTGTTACTGCGAGTTTTCTGATGTTGGCAACAAGCCTCTTAAGTTTTTAGTTCTCCACAGCACCTAGTCATCCAAAGAATGCTGGCCCAGTTAGCCTGCTGAGTTGAGTGAGACAGAAGATAGTCCCTGGGGCAACTCCCCCAAAAGCTGAAATTTTAGACCCGCATTCCACTCTTCTGTTCCCTCCCAAGGAAGAGCTGTGAGCTGAGCGTGTTCTCCTGATTGCCCGAAGCAGTGTCAGATCGTCTGGTGATGCTAGTTCTCGTGTTCCATCTTGCTCCCTCTTGGCTTTTCTTGGTAAGGAGATCATCTATTTTATCTTAAATACTAGTTCTATTGCATTTTCTCTTTTTTGTTTTGCTTTTTCTTCAAGGACTCCACTTATATGAGTGTCATTTCTTCTTTGCCTGTTTTTATATTCTGTCATCTTTCTTACTCATTTTACTTCTTTCTTCACTTTATTTCTATTTATTTGGTTATTTGACATCTTATATAAAGCACACTTAAGTCTGAGTGTATTTTACACTAGGCTTCTCATAATTTTAGTTTTCATTTCTGAGGTAATTGTCTTTTTCTTTCTTTTTGTGTTCAATCAACTCTTTCCTTTTTTTTCCTCCTTTTGTGTCCTCCTCCGATCTTAGTTTTTTGTATATTTGGGATAGGTCACAACTTTCTTAGTTTAGTAGGGCCCTCTTCTGTCAGTGTAAGCTGTGGAATGATCCGCTTTTGAGGAGTAGGCAAAGAATAGTTTGTCTCATTCTGGCTCTTTCTAGCTAGTGTTTCACAATCCCCATAATTTTGTTTTCTACAGGACAAGTGAGATGGGCTCAGTTTTTTTTTAATTTTTCTTCTCTGTAAGTATTTGAAATTTACTCTTTTGATTTTGATCTCCAAGAATCTTGTTACACTCTGTTTTGTGCTGATGGTTCATTTGTAATTCAGTTTGTCATTGTGGCCTAAGTTTTTTAATCCTTTACTAGTAAGTTCATAATTACAGTGAGGTAGAGTAGATAATTGTAGCTATTCAATCAGCTACCTTTAGTTGGAAATTTTGGATGCAAATTTTTAAAATATCAATGAATGTTTAACTTTGTATGCAGACTAATTTGATGGATTCTGAAACCTAGCCTGTATATTGGGGTATGAGCTTGGCAAGATGGAAAAGAGACATACAAACAATGATTCAGATTTCAGTTCTGCTAATTTCTGTCATAGAAATCACAGAGTCTTAGTTTACTCATCTCCAGAAGAAAAAATATTTCTACCTTGTACCTTGTGGAATTGTGCTTGGTACTTATACATGACTCAAAGTCATTAATTATATAGCATCTTTTAGTTTGTGTTTAATGGCTTACCGTGTAATCTCATGTGTTACTAGGAAGAGTATAAAGTGTAGAGACATTATATACTTTATATTTTTATTAATAATTGATGCTTTCATATTGTGCTGGAGAAGACTCTTAAGAGTTCCTTGAACTGCAAGAAGATCCAACCAGTCAATCCTAAAAGAAATCAACCTTGAATATTCATTGGAAGGACTGATGCTGAAGGTTCAATACTTTGGCCACCTGATGTGAAGAGCTGACCTATTGGAAAAAAGACCCTGATGCTGTGAAAGACTGAAGGCAAAAGGAGAAGGGGAGCAGTGGATGAGATGTTAGATAGGATTACTGACTCAATGGACCTGAATTTGGGCAAACCCTAGGAGACAGTGTAGGAGACAGAGGAGTCTGGTGTGTTGCAATTCATGGGATCTCAAAGAGTAGGACACGACTTAGTGACTCAACAACAAAATATTTCTAGGAAAACACAAAAAATGTTTAGATATGTAATATGATAGGTGTCAAAGGATATTTCAGAATTAAAGGTAACCATGAGAAGTGATTTTGTGTTTTTGGTGGAGAGTTCCTTCATTTAAGATGTTAAACCTTTTTATATCTTTTTCCCCCCTTAGTTTATGAAAGTAATATAGATTTATAGAAAATTAATGTATAGAAAATTCTGAAACTGCAAAAGGGCACCCAGAAGGAATAGCATGTTGTGGAATGTTCTATTCTATATTCTTCCAGGCCTTTTTTCAGGTCACTGGAGGTCTGTGTTATGTTGTTTACTACTGTTATCTAAGAGTTCTAGTTTATGGATATAATATAACAGTTTATATACTGATTATGTATTTATTGCTATTTAGACTTCTGGTGTTAGAATCAGTGCCATGGTGAGCATTTTGGTTGCCTTTTGATGAATTCCATTTGTGGAGTTGGTAGGTCAAAAGGCATGCTTTCATAAAGGAAATTAAGTAGTACTTGGTTTTTAGTTGTTTTTAAAAATTAGGTAACATCACCAGTGTATAATGCAGCATGTAACAAGAACAGCATTATTCCTGTCAACCTCTTCCCCGCCAATACAATGATAAATCAAAACTCTGATACCTACTTTCAGGCTTTTGTGTGTGTTTGCCACTGATTATAACTATTATATGAAACACAGTCCTCAAGAAGCCTTGTCATTGTTTTTTCTGATTTTTTTTTTTTAACAGATATGGACTGATAATCTGGGGAAGGAAATGGTAGCTGAAAATTTATTTGTAGAGCTAAATTTAGTCTGTAAATGGGGGAGTATGTCATAGTCTAGCTCCTTAAATTTCTAGCTGCATCTGTCATCTGTCTGCTGCATTAAGAAGGGAGTCATACATGATCTGTTTTTAAATTTTTCATTTGTAAAATTAATGTTAAACCTTAACCTATTAAAGATGTATTTCAAAAATTAGATAATACCTAAAAATGTATTTAGGACAAAGTCAAATATACATCAAAAGAATCTCTTCAAATAAAAAATGTGTGCATTTTTTTTGTTGTCTGTGTCTGTAGATTTATTAGCATTATAAGAACCTATGTTATAATCTTTATCAGACTTTTCTAGTAAGGATGGAATAGTCAAGAAACATTGGAATCAGAGTCCTGAAATTTCTCTCTCTTATGTATCACTGCTATTTGTTAAGAGTAAGTCACTTGTTTCTTGAGTGCCATTTATAAAAATGGAAAATAATATCTACCCTTGTGTCCCAAGACTGTAAGGAGCTAATAGGCATGTGATTGTGGGTGTACTTTGAGAACTATAAAATATTATATCGGTGCAGGGTGACATTGCATACTTTATCACTTTCTTTAACCAGAAGAGGTAAAATATCATCAAGGTAATTGGAAAATAGAGCTTCCCAGGTGGCTCGGACAGTGAAGAATCTGCCTGCAATGTGAGAGACCCAGGTTTGATTCCTGGGTTGGAAAGATCCTCTGGAGAAGGGAATGGCTACCCATTCCAGTCTTCTTGCCTGGAGAATCCCAGCCAAGAGGAGCCTGGTGGGCTACAGTTCATGGGGTCACGAAGAGTTGGACACAACTGAGCAACTTTCACTTTCAATAGGAAAATATAGACTTAATTAATGCTACAAACTGCTGGCCTCATTCAAGGCCTGGCTTGCTATTTGTCTGTTTGATCCCCTCAAAAGTTCTTAGTCAACTCAAAAGTTTTTACTCCAAATAACTAAATTGATAGTAATATTTGTATGAAAAGTATACTTAGTGCTTCAGCTTGGGATTCTGTCCTATGAGGAAAAACATTTTCTGAAGGTGAAGAAACTCTCAAATCTAAGCCAGCACCCACTGTCCTGTCCCTTTGTTCAACTGGTTCCCTTTCTTTGAACGTCTCTGGGCTCTAGTCCATTTTGGATATTCTGTTCGCTGTGCCTGAGTTGTTTCTTATTTTCCTCTTTTGCCTTGCGAAATTGCTATTCATCCTAAAACTCTTAGTTTATATTTTACTTCCTTTGGACATCTTCAGCAGTACGTAAACTGTGAACTTCTAAATGTTCAAACTGGTTTTAGAAAAGGCAGAGGAACCAGAGATCAAGCTACCAACATCCGCTGGATCATCCAAAAAGCAAGAGAGTTCCAGAAAAACATCTATTTCTGCTTTATTGACTANCTCAAGCTGTTATGTCTGTGGTCTCACTAAAAAGAAGGAAAAGTTTCTTTTTATAACTTTGATCACATTATAGCTCTCAATTGGCATATTTCTATTTTAAACACAAATATTATTTTTACTTTCTAAATTTTAATTCTGAATCCATAAACAACAACAACAAACAATTCAAATTTTTCTGGATACAGAGAAGAAAAAAAAAAAAGCTGGTACTGATAATCAGACAGAATTTAATGGCATTCATTAAATAAGTTTCAAACCATTTCAACTCATTTTGTGGACAATTTTACATGGGCATTCTCTGGCTACCCTAAAAAAAAATAATAATAACAACAACAACAAGTGTTGCTGAGGATAGGAAGAAAATGGAACCCTCGTGCACTGTTGGCAAGCATGTAAATTTCTACAGCCACTATCTAGAAAACCGAATGGAGACTCCTCAGAAAATTAAAACTAGAAATACCATATGATCCAACAATTCCTCTTCTGGGTATATATACATAGAAAATAAAAACAGGATGGCAAGGAGATAAACTGTGCTCCCGTATTCACTGCAGCATTGCTCACAATATCCAAGACAGGGCAACAATCTAAGCATCCCTCACAGATTAATGAATAAAAAAAGATTAATGGATCAAGATGACATGAGAGGTATGTGTATGTGTACATGTGTGTGTACACATATACATAGATACACACATACACAGTGGAATATTATTCATTCGTGAGAAAGGAGGAAATCCTACCATCTGCAACAACGTGAATAGATCCATGCTAAGTGAGATAAGTCACACAGAACATAGAATCTAACAAGGCCAAATTGGTAAAAACATGGAGTAGAATGGTGGTTACCAGAGGCTGGGGGTGGAGAATGTGGGGAGATGCAGTGCAAGGACCTAGCAAATAGTAAGTCCCAGATTTATTTATCAATAAGTCCCAGGGAAGCTATGATGCTTCTCTCGTAGCTCAGTCAGTAAAGAATGTGCCCTCAGTGCAGGAGATCTGGGTTCGAGTCCCGGGTCGGGAAGATCCCTGTAGAAGGAAATGGCAACCCACTCCAATATTCTTGCCTGGAGAATTCCCATGGACAGGGGAGCCTGGCAGTTTACAGTCCATGGGGTCATAAGAGTCGGGCACGCCTTAGGGACTACACCACCAAGCACCCAGATCTAATGCACAGCTTAGTGATACTCAACAATACTGCATTATAAACTTGAAAAATCACTGAGAGACCAGATTTTTAATTGTCCCCACTATAAAAAAGAAATGATAATTGTGTGACATGATAGAGATGTAAGCTAATGCTATGTTGGTAATCATACTGAAAAACATTAACATGTCAAACCAACAAGCTATACACCTTAAACTTACAGTATTATATGTCAGCTATGTCTCAATACTAGAAAGGAAAAATATAAATACATGTCTCCAAGCAACATATTTTCTCAAAGTACTTTTAAAAATCAGTTTGTAACTGAAGTCTCCAGCTAGCAGCTGTACTTCTCCAGCCACAGTCGAGTCTTAAATGACAACTGTCCTTACCAGCATCTTAACTATAATGTCATGAGCAATCAAGAGCCAGAAGCATCAGCGTAAGTGACTCCTTAATTCCTAACTCATAGCAACAGTGAGGTAATAAATGTTTGTTGTTTTGAGCTCCCCTCCCCCAAAACACTTATAAGAGACACTTACACTGTGTACTAAAGGGAGAGACAGACTGATATGAGACTTTCACACTTTGGCCTAACAAGTACATGACCACCCACAAGAGAACCCTGAGCCCAGTCTTCCTCACTGGTAACCCTTCACTCACATGATGCAGATATAAGGCCTGGACAAAATTTCTTTCCTCAAAACTACTTTCAACACTGCTGAGAATTTTTTACCGTACCAGACTGCTGAAGCACCCACCAAGTAAAGGGCCAAGAACACATAAAAGAATTATTCTGTAAAATACAAATATATTGGGACTTCCCTGGTGGTCCAGTGGTTAACAATCGTCTTTCAATGCAGGGGACACAGGTTCAATCCCTGGTCTGAGAAAAAAGATACTAGATGCTGCAGGGCAACTAAGCCCAAGCGCCACAACTGCTGAGCCCATTCACCACAATGCAGCATTCCACATGCTACAACTAAGACCTGATTCAGCCTAAAACAAACAAGTAAATATTTCAAAAACACACACAAATACACTTGGGTGGATGATCCTTAGTTAAAAAATAATAGTAATTTTAAAATATCAACACAACTATTTATGGGGCATTATGCATCATAATTTGGGCTTCCCTCGTGGCTCAGCTGGTAAAGAATCCACGTGCAATGCAGGAGACCTCAGTTCAATCCCTGGGTTGGGAAGATCCCCTGGAGAAGGGAAAGACTGCCCACTTCAGTATTCTGGCCTGGAGAATTCCATGGACTTTTGAGACCGTGGGTGGCAAAGAGTTGGACACGACTGAGGGACTTTCACATGCATCATTATTAGGAATTCCCAGGCAGCTCAGTGGCAAAGAACCCACCTGCCAGTGCAGGAAATGGAGGAGAGTAGGTTTAATCCCTGGGTCGAGATGATCCCATGGAGAAGGGAATGGCTACCCATTGCAGTATTCTTGCTTGGAGAATCCCATGGCGAGAGAAGCCTGGCAGGACCCTTGCCTGGAGAATCCCATGGCAAGAGAAGCCTGGCAGGCCCCATGGCATCACAAACAGTTGGACACAACAGAAATGACTTAGCATGCATGCACACATGCATCATTATTCTCAAGTGTTTATGGCTAATAGCTTTCCAAGTAACTAAAGAGATGCTAACCAGTAGTGTCCCAAAATGAAGCAGGTAACAGTGATGGTCTTTCAGGCATGGAAAATTAATGCAAGTGCCATTTGGGCACAGATTCTTAGAAATAGCACATCTAACTTATGCTTTTTCTGTAGTGCACAAATTCTCAATTGTTTGAAAAAACAGGGAGAGTAATTTCCAAAGAGGGGGGAAANCAGTAGTGTCCCAAAATGAAGCAGGTAACAGTGATGGTCTTTCAGGCATGGAAAATTAATGCAAGTGCCATTTGGGCACAGATTCTTAGAAATAGCACATCTAACTTATGCTTTTTCTGTAGTGCACAAATTCTCAATTGTTTGAAAAAACAGGGAGAGTAATTTCCAAAGAGGGGGGAAAAAAAACAGACTATAATCAGCTTAATTGGGGCTAATTATTTCTTGTAGATATAAATATCCAAAAGATGAACCATGATTTTCCTTATTGTTATCTTTACAATGGGAAAACTTTCATGTTATTGGAATTAAAAATATAAGTGTTAGTAATGTCATAAAAAGAGCACATACTTTGTAGCTCAGATGGTAAAGAATCTGCCTGCAATGCAGGTGACCTGGATTGGATACCCAAGCCAGGAAGATCCAGAGGAGCCTGACAGAGGACTCTCTGCGACCCCAGCCTACAGCATGGGGTCGCAAAGAGTCAGAGACACAACTAGATAAATAACATGTCACTTCAATGTCAGAGAAAGGGTAATAGCTAGAGCGTAGTGCTTTGATTCATTATGTAAAACCGCACACTTCAAGGGATTCCAAATTTCTAATCAATATTTTTTAAAGTTTTTTGACAAGAAGTAAATAAAGAATAAATAAACTGATTTCTGCAACAAGGCCTTTCTCTACTTTATCAGAAGAAGCTATTAGTTTTGCAAGTGAAACTGCCCAAGTCCATCAGGTCAATATATCATCCCATGACATGCAAACTGGAAACTGCTGGCAGGAATCTTGCAGAATAAGACTCACTCAAAGTTTTGAATAAGGAAAAAAAATGGTAATTTACCCAAAAAACACACATATACTGATATACAATGAGCTGTGCATTAGTAAATAAAAGCATAGGTTTGGAAATTATGTTTGCAAATTTGGAAGTAAATAAAAAGGTAATTTAGCAATTGGTTATAAAAATGAAGCCAGGCATGGAAAACTTATTAATGTTCTTTTAATAGTTTTCTGAGGTAATAAGAACTGTGATGGGGTAATCAGTTGTAGTTTCCTTGGTTTTTAATATGTTTTCTTCTCTTGTGCACCCAGCACCATATGTTCCTAAAAAATTTCCATTAGTGGCTCATTGATAAATGGGACAGAAACAGTATTCTAAGGCTGGAGTTTGAAAGAAACAAGAAATCCAACCACAACATTTAGATGGTATGTGATTTACCACTGATTACATAATGACAAAAAGTGGCCATCAGGAATAAAATTGCAGCTCCTGTAAGCAATTGCATTAGTGAGACAGGTGCTCCATAAATGATAACAAGTAATGTTAACAGTAATGACAAAAAATGCCTTATGTTTATCTAATGCCTTCCTTCTAAAATACTGAAAACTACTGACAGAAAATGGCTCTCTGCTCCTCCCAGGTTTTTGGAGGGTGCTGGGACTCTTTTTTTTTTAATCTCAATTATAGAGATATTTATCAAAGAATCATAAAACAAGAAGTGATTCTGAGAGAGTTCTACAGCAAATCCACCACCTCTAAAAAGCTGAAGTGTCCATCTCAATGCCTCCTGAGAATTTTCTGGCAAAGAGTCCATAAACTTTCAGATCCAAAGACTCAAACTTTACTGAGCGATGAACTTTTTCCAGACAAACAAATGAAAATTCAGTTATATCCATGATGGGATCTAAGGAAAGTTTCCTTGCTTATGAAACTATATGATAATTTCCTTTCCTATGTGGAAAACTGTTAGGTCACATAAAGGGAAAAATTCCCAATTACTAAACTATTACAACCTACACAGATATTATGGTTAGCTTTTAGAGAGGACCTATGTCTAAGACAGGGCTTCCCTGGTGACTCAATGGTAAAGAACTGCTTGCAAAGCAGGAGTCATAGGTTCAATTCCTGGGTTGGGAACATCACCTGGAGGAGGGCACAACAATCCATCCTGTATTCTTGCCTGGAGAAACCCATGGACAGAGGAGCCTGGTCAGCTACCGTCCATGGGGTCGCAAAGATTCAGATACGACTGAAGCGACCTAGCATGCACATGTGCATGTCTAAGACAAATGGCTCTTTTCTATTCTTGATTAACAGATACTATGTATGATAGCCTGTCTTCAGTTAAGTCAGCAGAGAATAGAATGCAATTGAGATTTGGAACTTTGGTAAGGATGATTTAAACTCATTTTAAAGTTCAGATATTGGCAGTTATGCAAAATGGAAAAATACAGCCCAGGAGGTGAGGTTAAGGACATAATGAGATACAGAAGAGATGGCTATTTGCATCAGATACCAGCTGACAACAATAAAAGAAGAGACAATCTCTTACTTAATCAAAGCATCACAGTGCTTGGAGCAGGTCGGGATGAAGAATGCTGTGATCCCCATTTTCACGCCAGGTAGAAAACTGCCACTGCCTTCTGTTCTACTTCTTATAAGATGATGGAGTGTGTATGTGCATAAATATAAGATGGTTTTTTCCAGAAGTGCTGTAGTAATACAAAGCCTTAACTGTACCCATGACATTCCCGGAGTAAATATTCCTGGAGTCGAGGATGACAGAGCAGTATCAGTTTATATTAAAAATGAACCGGATAAAGAACACTAAAAGGAGAGAAAAACATACACAGGCAGCAATTTCACTGAGACAAATGTGGCGATGTGGCTGTTTCCTGATACATATATCATGTATCCCTAATGAAAATGTAAATTCCTTGAGAGCACAGACACAAAATTTTAACAAGTAAATTCAATCAAAGGGAAAAAACTAAGAGCAAAAGAGTTTAAGGAGAGGAAGGAGATCTTTTCTATGCTATGGATGAGGAGAAAACCTTTTAACAGCAAAGAAAGCAAAACAATTCTGCTCCAGCTAAACATTTTCGAAGAAATGAGGATTCTCGCATGAAGGCTGATCCATCCGTTATAAAAAAGCAGCAACAGGGAATTCTGAGAATTCACAATCTGCGGTAAGTCAAAGACTTCCCAAACTGTGCTTGTTTTCCAGCTCCTGTATCTACCACAATGTGAAAGGAACTGGATTTGATTTTGGTCTGAATCTTAGGTTTGCTATTTATGACCTTGAATAAGCTACCCAACCCCTGAACTCAGTTGCTTCATCTATTAAAAGTACTCATATGGCCAGTCAACCACAATAACGTATGGGGAAAAGCCAGGGCAAGTTCTTGTTGCTGCTGCTAAAGAAAAAAAAACAAAAACATTTATTGATAAAAGAAAACAAACTGAACCAAAAGAATGGGCTGCTGTGACCAACATGTCAAACTTTTTATAATCACATCTTTAAAACAGTTCACAACTATACCTGAGGACTGAAGTATCTTAAATACGGACTGTATTTCCACAGACATTTTGATAAAAACAGCTGAAGAGTTGTATAGCAACATTATTCTGGCTGAAAACAGTATTAATATCCACATGTGGAATTACTTTCATAGGAACAGGGAGGAAAAAAATCCAACATGGCATTCTATCAGACCTACTAAGCAAGCAGCCGAAGATCAGGGTCGCTGATTCATTAGGCAACAAAGAATCTGACCAGTAGGGACACTTTTTTCTTAGTAAGAAAATGATCAACAAGGAACACAGGTGGTATTCTCTCTGTTGCCACAGATAAGTGTTACTTGTTCAGTCGTGTCGAACTCTTTGTGACCCCAGGGACTGTAGCCTGTCAGACTCCTCTGTTCATGGAATTCTCCAGGCAGGAATACTAGGGTGGGTTGCCATTCCCTTCTCCAGGGGATCGTCCCAACCCAAGGATCGAACACAGTCTCCCGCACTGCAGGCATATTCTTTACCATCTGAGCCACCAGAGAACCCATGGTCACAGATAATGCAGACTCAAAAAGATAAAGTACAATATGTGAAGAAGGACATGTCCTGCTTTGCCTCTGTCTGCTGCTGCTGCTAAGTTGCTTCAGTTGTGTCCGACTCTCTGCGACCCCAGAGATGGCAGCCCACCAGGCTCCCCTGTCCCTGGGATTTTCCAGAAAGAACACTGGAGTGGGTTGCCATTGCCTTCTCCAATGCATGAAAGTGAAAAGGGAAACTGAAGTCGCTCAGCCGTGTCCCACTCTTCGCGACCCTATGAACTGCAGCCCACGGGGCTCCTCCATCCATGGGATTTTCCAGGCAAGAGTACTGGAGTGGGGTGCCATTGCCTTCTCCTGCCTCTGCCTACCTCCTGCCAAATAATAAGTAGAAGTGGTGGCAGGTACCCATATTGGACAAACAGGAGACGTTAGGAACAGGGTGCACACACAGGACGAAACTTTGAGAAGAAAAAGCCTGGTTCCTGGAGGGCACCATGCCAGGACCTGACTGCTAGTCTCTGACACGTTGTTGCCGCTCATTCACCCAGTTGTGTCTGACTCTTTGCAACACCATGGGCTTCCCTGTCCCTCACCATCTCCCAGAGTTTGCCAAGTTCACGTTCATTCCATCAGTGATGCCATCCAGCCATCTCATCTTCTGATGCCCTCTTCCCTTCTGCCCTGACTCTTTCCCAGCATGAGGAACTTTTCCAAAGAGTCATCTGTTCACATCAGATGACCACAATATTGGAGCTTCAGCTTCAGGATCAGTCCTTCCAGTGAATATTCAGTGTTGATCTCCCTTAAGATTGACTGGTTTGATTTCCTTCCTGTCCAAGGGGCTTTCAGGAGTCTTTTCTTGACAAACCTAGACAGTCAACCACAATAATGTTTGTGGAAAAGCCAGGGCTTGAAAAGCAGATTCTCCCCAGTGGTCACAGACGGTTGTGAGAGCTGGATGGTAAAGACTTTGACAGGAATGAGAAATAAAATTCTATCCTGTTTACACCACTGTTGAGTCTCTGTTGTTTATAACCAAACCTACTCCTACGGCCAAGATAAAGATGTTTGGCAGGAAATCTGTCAACTTGATAAGGAAAGTTTAAAAATGGATTGACAGAAAAAAAGAAGTAAGCTCAGATAAAACAGTTAAGAAACATGGGAGACAATGGGTGACTGCAAAGTAGCATGATGAAGTCATACTTTGCTCAAATATTAATAAACAATCTGATTAGAAACAATACTGATGACCCTATGTAAGCTGATGAGCAGAGCCATCTTCCAAGTGGGTAAGTGCAACCTCCTGAGCATCACTAAGACTTTGGAGTTGTAAACAGAGAGAGAAAGACAAAGAGAGGGAGATGGGGAGAGAGAGGGTAATTGAGGAAGAGGGGGAGAAAGGGAGAGAAATACCTAGTAAAAAGTACTGCATATTAAAAGAAAATTATAATTTACTTAACACTCACTCTGAGTAAGGGACACTCACTCTCTTCAGTTACCCTAGAGAATCTTCACAATAAACCAAATAATCCCTCTGATTAGAGATCAGGATAATGTGGCTGTGCTGTGCTGAGCTGCTCAGTCATCTCCTATTCTTTGTAACGTCATGGATTGTAGCCCGCCAGGCTCCTCTGTCCATGGGTATTCTTCAGGCAAGCAGTCTGGAGTGAGTGCCCATGCCCTTCTCCAGGGGGTCTTCCCAGCCCAGGGATCAAACCCAGGTCTCCTGCATTGCAGGCGGATTCTTTACCATTTGAGCCACCAGGGAAACCCAAACATGCTGGAATGGGAAGCTCAACCCTTCTCCAGGGGAGCTTCCCAACCCAGGAATTGAACCAAGGTCTCCTGCACTGCAGGTGGATTCTTTACTAGCTGAGCTACCAGGGAAGTGCCACAGCATGGCTGGGAAAAAAATAACTCAAAAAGCTAGTAAGTGGAGAAGGAAGAATCCCGATTCAGGGGTCTCTCTCTCTCAAAGGCACACAACTTTCCATTCCATGCTGCTGCCGCCTCAAAGTTAAGTTTCTGAACAAAACTAACTGGACTCAGAATAGAAGCAAAGTAAAACACCCAATTTGGTATAAAAGACAGGAAAAGTATATGTGATAGCACTCTATTAACCTGAGCCACTGGAAAAGAAAGATAGTGTGATAGTAACAGAAATACTGGAAGAAAATGAGTATGTTCACTCAGAGTTTGTAACAGCAACAAAACATGCTGGAAATATTTAAACATGCACTAACCTCTAATTAATCTTAGAAGACAGTTAACAGAGTGCTTAGAAGATACATATTTACTACTCCAGAACTAGTTTCTATAAAAGAAAACAAAAATCTACCAAAAGGTAAAAATACGCTTTTAATCAGTAAAAGAACGGATAGTACTTTACAACTATGGATTACACCGCCTTCCATAAAATATCAATAGTGCCAGAGTCCTCATCCCCATGCTGTCAGGAGGGTGAATGCAAACCCTACAATCCTCTGAGAGAATGGTGGTGTGAGTCCTCGTGTCATCCTTGCTTGCTGTTTCTAACGTTAATGCTCACCCTGGGTGAAGTGAGGATTCACAATGCCTGAGGTCACTCACATAGGATTGTAAGCACAAGATGTGAGGAATTTTTCTTAAATGCAACCCGTAAACCACCATTTGGGATAATATCAGTTCCAAACATGAACACCTACCCCATCGACCTCATAGTTTTCCATTTTCTGTCCCCAAAGATTGTACATTTTCAATCAAGCAGTTCTTCGACTGGATACGAATGACTCAACGAGACCAAAGGTAAATACGTTGTTTCTATTGACTTGAAATTGCAAGAGAAGCCATCCTCGAAGTCTACTCATTTCTTTCCTTTGTTTGATTCAGACTGACTGACTCTGAACACTAATGGAACACGACTTCTGTGTGTGTATGCCAGTGTACATACATGTTAATGTAATTCAATACTACGAGGTTAAGCTGCAGCGAAAACATTTCTCAGGCCTTGATTAAGGCCGGCATTAAACCATCAGACCCCATCACAAGCCTTGCTGATGAGTAGCTATTTGGACACACACAGAGCTGTGATTTCCATCCACTTTACTAATCAGCAGTTCAGATTTGCTGCTAATGTGACACTGATGAACAGGAATGATGCTAATGTGACAGTGATGAACAGAAATGACAGCTCAGGATGATTAAAATTAGCTAAGGCTCTGCAGCCCAGGACAAAACAGAGGGGCTTCCAAAATGACCACAGCCAAACATGCATCTGTCACAAAGAAAGGAAACACCAAAAACATATGTTTTCTGATTATACATAAATCTGAATAAATACACACTGCCGGGGTGACACTGTGTAAAATGTAGGTGGTCAGTAACATCCAAGCCCCACACGAAATCAAAAATGACAACAACAACAAAAGATGAATGCAATGAACAAAAGTGCTGAGCAAAACAAAAACGTCAAAAGGTAGAGAGTATAGTTTGATTATGAAAATACAGGGTATATTAGAAACACAAGCCATGTGCTTATTGGAGCTGAAATAAAATTCTCTGATCTACGCTACAATGAGAATGCTTAGGAGAAGCATGTGGACGTCATGCACTCGTCACTCTCAGAGACCTGGAGTTAGGTGTCACACACACCTTCTTCAGGACAATGACATCACCTTCCTTCCCTGCCTTCATTTTTCTCATCATCTACTACCCCGCCACCCAGGCCAAATCAGTATATATGGGAAAACTGAAATAGACTGCTGGATTTTTAAAAGTCAAAATGTACTCCTGGCAAAAATAAACTAGTAAGGTATGTACATTTTCCAGGATAGTCTTAATCTATCCACCAAAGTTTCTAGTAACATAGTACTGCTTCGGGTGGGGGGAGGGGGAAGCAAAACGAGAAAATCTACAGAGAAATGGAAAGTCAGCTGTGGCACCACTACAGCTTTTTATAGCAAGGAACTGACCATACTGTTCATAGGGTTCTCATACCGAGAATGCTGGAGTGGTTTGCCATTCCATCCTCCAGAGAACAACATTTGGTCAGCTGATTCACTGGAAAAGACCCTGATGCTGGGAAAGATTGAAGGCAAAAGGAAAAGGAGGTGGTAGAGGATGAGATGGTTAGGTAGCATCACTGACTCAATGAACAAGCAGTTGAGCAAACTCCAGGAGGTGGTGAAGGACAGGGAAGCCTGCTGTGCTGTGGTCCATGGGGTCAGAGAGAGTCAGACGTGACTTAGTGAGTGAACAACTGACTATAAGCAAGCCACACTGCACAGGCTACCTCACAAATAGAGTACAATAGGATACGGATGTCTTTTTTTTTTTTTCCTTAAGTTCATTAATACATTCTGCCAGTGTTAAACTCTAAATAAAGTAACCAGATTCTCATTTTGATAGTATTGAATTAAATTCCTAAAGACAGATTTACTCAAAACATCACCTGTACCAATGAGTCATTCTAAAAGGGCTGGTATCCAGAAGCTACAATGCCCTTGCACAGGCCCTCAATCTAGCACTGAAGATCAATAAGGATTTCAACATAAACATTCAGATATCTGAGGTTCTACAAAGAATAAATGAGAAAAGTATACTATATGCGAAAAACATCAGTCTCAGAATTCTAGTAAATTCTAGTAAACTTCAGGGTTTTTATAATATTAATAATGTTGTCACCTGAAATAGTCTACTGACAACTACTAAATGGTTAAATGACCTTCGAAGACACCAAAAATCAATAGATAAACCGGACACATCTTACAAGCGTTTCTGCAAAGAGGTAACAAAGCAGATCAAAGAATAAGATACACTGCTCAGAGCTTCTGTAATCAGATACTGAAAGTCAATCAACACAGGAAAATCTTCAATTACTGTCTTCCCAGTGGCAATCATTGACAGGGCTTGTTTCTGGGTCATACTTCATCCATGTAATTTTTACCCTGCAACCTCCAAGAAGAGACTATTTTCAGGCAGAATCTTCCATTTTAACCTCTATCTATGGTTAGCATTACTCCCTTTTTAGTAAACAGTCTTTTCTCACACATAATTGTCTAAATTATCCTTTATTAGAATTCCTTCTCAAAAGCAAATTTTCTGAAATTATCTGAATTACCTTACTGCTTCAAATAAGTCAATTACAAACGCCTCCAAACAAATTTATAGGGGAGTAAATAATTCATTTCTGTCACCCTGCTAAGATTCAAACTCAAACATGGTTTCCACACCTAAGAATAGACAATGCTAATTTATGTCTTAGCAACAGGAATGTCCCATTTACTTCTAGAAGAAAAGGGTATCAAACACAGACAGGTTTTCCTGTAGGTCAAATGTTGTCTTCGAGTTTGGGGGCTTTGCTTCCTGGCATTAACTTACAACCAGAACACCATGTGTGCAAAGCACTCAGGAAAACAACACGAAACTAAGCACCATTCTTAGTGTGACTGGCTTCCAGACTCTTGTTTCCAGTGGGAGAAAACAACTAATGCTCACTTCCTAAGACCCTTTTCACTGCAGCAATTTATCCTACATCTTGTCATTTTGAATGTATCTCTCCTTTTATTTTTCTAAAATACTCAATTATGATGGGCCATATGTTAATGAGCACAGTTAAGAAGTCAACATTAGACTAATAAAGAAAGAAAGAGTTCAGAGAACTCTTAGAAAGAATTGGGTTCCCAAAAATGAGAAATAAGAAACACTGGGGACTTGTAGGTCTCTATTGTTCAAAACTAATTACTAAAAACTATTATATATACATATATATATATATATAACTATTGTTTTATATATATATATATATTATTAAAAGTTGGATTCATTGAAAAGATGCAGTACAACTGAATTCTCAACTGCAACTCCAAGAAAGATCCATATCCTGAAGACGAGAACATTTTTTCACATAAAATGTCTTTTTTGTTATTGAGGTAGACAGACCTGCTCGCAAGCCTAGCTTGGTCTCAAAATAAGTGCTAGTGGCACAGGCCTTGAAAACAGTTTNATATATATATATATTATTAAAAGTTGGATTCATTGAAAAGATGCAGTACAACTGAATTCTCAACTGCAACTCCAAGAAAGATCCATATCCTGAAGACGAGAACATTTTTTCACATAAAATGTCTTTTTTGTTATTGAGGTAGACAGACCTGCTCGCAAGCCTAGCTTGGTCTCAAAATAAGTGCTAGTGGCACAGGCCTTGAAAACAGTTTTTCTTGATTTTATTACAATGTTCATCTCCCCTCCAACTTTCACCTACTTGTAAAACTTAACACAAAAATACAAATTCAGTTAATGAATCTGTAGTTAGAATTCAAGTATACTATACCATAAATCAAAAAGGCTAAATATGAAATGGTTTATCATATTAAAATTGATTAAAGATAAACAGAAGATGTTTTTAAAAGCCTAACTGAAGAAGCATAGATACCTCTGACATGGATGGTTAAGATTCCATAAAACGGGGTCCCATTTGTTTACTTTTGTTTTTATTTTCATTACTCTCAGGAGACAGATCAAGAAAAATCTTGCTGTGATTTATGCCTATGTTTTCCTCCAAGTGTTTTATAGTATCTGGTCTTAACAATTAGGTTTTTAATCCAGTTTGAATTCATTTTTGTGTGTGGTGTTAGATGATGTTCTAAACTTAAAAGCTTTTGCACAGCAAAGGAAGCCATCAACAGAACAAAAGGAAAAGCCACAGAATGGGAGAAAATATTTGCAAATGAAGCAACTGAAAAGGGATGCATCTCCAAAATAAACAGCTCATGCAGTTCAATATCAAAAACCCAAACAAACCCAATCAAAAATGGGCAGAAGATCTAAATAGACATTTTTTCAAAGAACACATATAAATGGTTAAGAAGCACATGAAAAGAAGTTTAATATCACTAATTATTCAATTCAGTTCAGTCACTCAGTTGTATCCAACTCTTTGAGACCCCTAGACTGCAGCAAGCCAGGCCTCCCTGTCCATCACCAACTCCCGGAGTTTACTCAAACTCATGACCATTGAGTCAGTGATGCCATCCAACCATCTCATCCTCTGTCGTCCCCTTCTCCTCCTACCTTCAATCCTTCCCAGCATCAGGGTCTTTTCAAATGAGTCTGTTCTTCTCATCAGGTGGCCAAAGTATTGGAGCTTCAACTTCAGCATCAGTCCTTCCAATGAATACTCAGGACTGATTTCCATTAGGACGGACTGGTTGGATCTCCCTGCAGTCCAAGGGACTCTCAAGAATCTCCTCCAACACCACAGTTCAAAAGTATTAATTCTTCAGCACTCAGCTTTCTTTATGGTCCAACTCTCACAACCAAACATGACTACTTTTCATTCCAATCCTAAAGAAACGCAATGCAAAGAATGCTCAAGTAAGTTAAGTGAAGTCACTCAGTCCTGTCCGACTGACTCTTTGTGACCCCATGGACTACCACACTCCTCCATCCATTGGATTTTCCAGGCAAGAATACTGGAGTGGGTTGCCATTTCTTCTCCAAGAATGCTCAAACTACCACACTAATTATTAAAGAAATGCAAAACAAAAGTCCAATGAAGTATCACCTCACACTGATCAGAAATGCTAAAAATCTACAAACAATAAATGCCAAAGAGAATGTGGAATAAAAGCAACCCTCCTACACTGTTGATAGGAATGTAAATTGGTAGAGCCGCTGTGGAGAACCATATGGAGAGTCCTGAAAATACTAAAATTAGAGGTACTGTATTTTCTAGCAATCCCACTTCTAGGCATGTTGCTGCTAAGTCGTTCAGTCGTGTCCAACTCTGTGCGACCCCAGAGACGGCAGCCCACCGTGCTCCCCCGTCCCTGGGATTCCCCAGGCAAGAATATTGGAGTGGTTGCCATTTCCCTCTCCAATGCATGAAAGTGAAAAGTGAAGTTGCTCAGTTGTGTCCGACTCTCAGCGACCCCATGGACTGCAGCCTACCAGGCTCCTCCGTCCATGGGATTTTCCAGGCAAGAGTACTGGAGTGGGGTGCCATTGCCTTCTCCAAATATATGTGGAGAAAACCATACTTTGAAAGGATACACGCACCCCAGTGTTCACTGCAGCACTATTTACAACAGCCAGGATGTGGAAGCATCAATGGATGAATGGATAAAGAGAATATGGTACATACATACAATGGAATACCACTCACCCATAAGAAGGAATGAAATAGTACCATGTGCAGCAACGTGGATGGACCTAGAGATTGTCAGACTGAGTGAAGTCAGAGAAAGATAAATCATATGATATCATTTGTCCGTGGAATCTAAAAAACGTAGTACAAATGAACCTATATGCAACACAGAAATTGAGTCACAGATATAGAAAATAAACTTATGGCTACCAGTGGGTAAGGCAGGAGGGAGGGATAAATTAGAAGACTAGGATTGACATACAAACACTATATATATATAAAATAGGCAACTAATAAGAACCTATTTTATGGCACAGAGAACTCTACTCCATGCTCTGAAATGAATGGACTCTACAAACAAGGGGATATATGTATATGTATGGCTGATTCACTTTGCTGTACAGCAGAAATAACACAACCTTGTAAATCAATTGTACAGCAAAAAAAAAAAAAAAAAAAAAGATTCCATAAAACACCCACAGAAGAATCTGTGGTTCAGGAATGAACCTGGTAAAGACAATGTAATTGCATTTATAGTCAATAAAATAAAAGAAAAATAACTTCTCATATAAAGACAATGTCAGCTATATATTTAAAAGGTATGAATAATAATGGGTACCATACTGCTAATTTTAATTAAAATCTTTCCCTCATTAGAAATTTCACCCTTCTGCTACACTTTTGCAGCAAAGCAAATGTATTGTATGTTGTATATGTGTTGCATGTTGAGAAGTATTTGCATGTATATGGATACTAAGAACTGTCTATTACTCCATCCAAATGTTCAATGATTGCCGTTTCTGCTAGGTCCTGCCTCCCCGGGTCTTGCCTAGATGTCAGAAAAGTCACATATCTTATTGTGCTTTAGGAAAAAAAGATTATGGTAAGCTCTGCCACTACACTCAAGGTTATGCAGTCAACAGGCCAAAGCACTTGACGTCACTCACAGACTTCCTCACAGATACTTTGAGATAAGAAAGTGAATCAGATTCACATCCTTCATCTTCTTTTACCTTTGACAAAGCTGTACAAGTGCAAAACCTCTAGCCTCTTCATCACTGCTTTTAACTTTTCTATTCTCTTAAATCCCCAGATCTTTCTTTTGATACCCAACTAGAGGGACTTGGAAATCATATAACCAACTTTCTTGGATTAATCAAAAGTATACAAGGTAAATATACATGTACTTCAACTTCTCTTTATGAGACTAGTATTCAAGGAGGGGCAGATGCCCTTCCAACTGCTTAATAATTCTAGCTCATAGATGGGGGCAGGGGGAAAATGTAGGTATTCAAATAAATTACCTCTCCTTTTCTAGGCTATCATATCCCCTCTTTAAACTTCTGCTTCTTGGCAAGGTACCACAGATTAAGACAGTGAGTTCTGGAATCTGAAGGCAGCTCTTCCCAACTGCATCCCCTCAGGTTATGTTGGCCATAATGTTTAACTGCTTTGGCCCTCATTTTCCAAATCTCTTCCTACACTTCCTAGAGGATTAAGTGAAATAATACACATGTGTGGCTGGCACATTGCAAATCCCAAAATATGTTAGTAGAGAGGTTATAACACTTCTTTCCTGTTACAAACAAAGTTCAAGATTACTATTTCTGATCCGCCCTGCCAATTTCACCTGCAAAGACTGAATAATCTTCCAAATAGAAAAATGATGACCTCAATATGAATCTGAACCTCCAGATAAAAACGGAATTTTTAACATGCTTTCTCTAATTAGCTTTTTGTTCTGGATAATCATGCCTCATATGCAAACAATAATGCCCTACATGAAAAATGAGCATGGGCATTTGAGATCATATAATAGAATTCACCAAAAATTTGCATATGTAATAGAGAAAGAGAGATTACAGCATCAGAAGGATGCAGGTTTGAATCCCTGCTCCATAACTGAGTTATCAGATCTTTGTGATGTTTAGTATCCCATTTACAAAATGGGATCATAGTATTTAAAGCTCACAGATTTTTTACCACAATCAAATGAAGTGACATGAGGGAAGCACCTGGCACAAAATAAGCATTCAAATGTCAGTGCCCTTCCCTGATGAGCATGGTGAATTTAAATTGTAACCCCTTCCACAGCAAAGTTGCTTTTCATCCCCAAGGGAGCAAGGATATCTGAACATTAGGGATTTATTTGTGGAAATCTGTTCTTAAGATTCTTCAAACTGCATAAACAAGGGATACGTACAAATTACACGAGGGCTTTATTTTTTGAAATAAAAGCCACAACGTTCACCGTAAACATAAAAAAAAGCCAAAGAAGAGGGAGAAGAGGTAACAAGGGAACAGCTGGTATCAACTGTGCACATCATTCAAAGAGGCAATGGGGCCAGTAGAGCTTTTCAATAAAAGCAAAGAGAACACTAGGTGGTATCGAAATGGATACTTTAGATGTGGGGAAGCAAAACATATTCACTACTCTTCAGGATGCCAGCAGAGGCTTGGATAACATCTCCTGTCTTAATGAGCAATACTCCATTCCCAGCTGTTCATAACAATGACAGAGTTCACTGCAGCAGGGAATCTATATACAAAAACTCCATAGTCCCTAGAGCCAGAGGTGCAGGGCAAATGCTAAATCACACATCTCTTGATGCTTGGATGTATAAATGAAGAGGGATTAAAAAAAAATCACCTTGCACACCTGGGATCTTTCTTCTCCAGTAACTGTCAAACTTATGCATATTTTCTAATCCCTCCTTTTTTTGTTGGCTTTGAGCACTTTTTAAAAATTAATCAACTTACTTTATATTTTAGGGCAATTTTAGGCTTACAGAAAACTAAATAATATGAAGAGTACCCCGAAATCCTCTCAATCTGAGTATTTTTAAGGGTCTTGGCTAATTTAAAACATTAAATGATCACCCAGAATTTTAATGAACCAATAAGTAAAATGACCAAAGTAGAGAATTTGAGACCTTATTTAGATCTGCATAAATCAATCTGAAAACAATATAATGATGTGTCAGAAAAATTTTAAATGTATAACTGCAGATTTAATCAAACCTAACCGGGGCATCACTACAGCCAAACTCAAAATCGTTGTCTGAATAAAACATTTAAAGTGAACTTATAATAATCAGAATTTTCACAGTTAACAACATTAACATCACATTCACATCTTCACCTCCATAGCTGCTAAAACCATAAGAAAACATGTTATAATGGACCTTTCTCCAATCTAAAGAGTATGAATTTTCCAGAGATCAAGGTTCAGAGCATCTTGTATGTTTATCAAACAGCTTCTTTTAATTATGGAACTACTACCTTTTATTTTAAGTAAGATGAGGTACTCTTTTGGGTCATGCAGATGGATGAAGCAAAAGATGTTCTGTTTCCTCTGAGCTTGAATTCTATCACCTCCACTAGCTTTGTTCATAGGGACGCTTCCTAAGGCTCACTTCACTTCACACTCTAGGATGTCTGGCTTCTAGATGAGTGATCACACCATCATGGTTATCTGGGTCGTGAAGATCTTTTTTGTACAGTTCTTCTGTGTATTCTTGCCACCTCTTCTTGGTATCTTCTGCTTCTGTTAGGTCCATACTGTTTCTGCCTTTTATTATGCCCATCTTTGCCTGAAATGTTCCCTTGGTATCTCTAATTTTCTTGAAGAGCTCTCTGGTCTTTCCCATTCTATTGTTTCGCTCTATTTCTTTGCATTGTTCACTTAGGAAGGCTTTCTTACCTCTCCTTGTTGTTCTTTGGAACTCTGCATTCAGACGGGTATATCCTTCTGAAAATGCATCTCCTTTGCATTTTGCTTCTCAAGAGAAATAATTTTTTACCAATTAGTTGACCTTTATTAAGGCTGTCTGCTGTCACCCTGCTTGTTTAATCTATACACTGAGCACATCATGAGAAATGCTGGGCTGGATGAGTTACAAGCTGGTATCAAGACAGGTGAGAGAAACATCAACAATCTCAGGTACGCAGAGGATACCACCCGAAGGGCATAAAGTGAAGAGGAATTAAAGAGCTTCTTATGAGGGCAAAGGAGGACAGTTTATACTTAATACTAACTTAATACTAAATATTGAAAAAACTTAATACTAAATATTGAAAAAACTAAGATCATGGCATCCAGCCCCGTTACTTCACGGAAAATAGAAGGGGAAAAGGTGGAAGTAGTGACAGAGTTCCTCTTCTTGGGCTCTAAAATCACTGTGCATGGTGACTGCAGCCATGAAATCAGAAGACATTTGCTTCTTGGCAGGAAAGCTATGACAAACCTAGACAGTGTGTTGAAAAGCAGAGACATTACTCTGCCGACAAAGGTCTGTATAGTCAAGGCAATCATCTTCCCAGTGGTCACGTACGATTGTGAGAGCTGAACCACAAAGAAGGCGGAGACTCAAAGAATTGATGCCTTTGAACTGTGGTGCTGGAACAGACTCCTGAGAGTCCCGTGGACAGCAAGGAGATCAAACCAGTCAATCTCAAGGGAAATCAACCCTGAATACTGGTTGGAAGGACTGACGCTGAAGTTGAAACTCCAGTATTTTGGTCATCTAATGTGAAGAACTGACTCACTGGAAAAGTCCCTGTTGCTGGGAAAGATTGAGAGCAGAAGCAGAAGAGGGCATCAGAGGATGAGATGGCTGGATGGCATCACCAAGGCAATGGACATGAATTTGAGGGGATTTCAGGAAATAGTAAGAGACAGAGAGGCTGGCGTGCTACAGTCCATGGGGTCACAAAGAGTCAGACACGACTGGGTGACTGAACAACAATGACCTTTATTAATCTAGCCACAGTGGCTGTTTTGGGAAAGGCAAGGGAAGCCCAGAGATAATTCTGAAAACTTGTCATCAGAAGTCACATTTTCCTCAGTCCAAAATACTACCTAAGGCAGCAGCCCCCAACCTTTTCGACACCAGGGACTAGTTTCGTGGAAGACATTATTTCCATAGATGGGGACGGGGAGTGGTTTCGGGCTGATTCAAGCACATTACATTTATTGTGCATTTGATTTCTATTTTTGTTATATCAGCTTGACCTCAGATCATCAGGCAATAGACCCTGGAGGTTGGGGACCCCTCACGTAAGGTACCACTGAAGTGATTCAAATACCACCCTCATGATATGAAAGCAGTAACAAGCAGAAGGGCCGTGGAGGATAATTCTAATGGCTAAACGTCATACAAGATGGACCATGTCAAAGCTGTTTGTGTGAAAAGAATTTCAAAATGCCTGACAACAGAATAACTTTGTGAAATTCTAAAGCGATCATAAATCAACATCTTCATAATTATCAAATATGTTTTGATAGTCCAATCACCATGCATAAGAGATATTCCTGAAAACGTGGTTTAAGTCAGATACTTTCAAGATACTAAGAAAGAACTTATCACTGGAATGAATATTACAGTAAGATTTGAGTGGTCTGGGGCCATGGTTAGTAAAAAAGTGACAGTAAACCATCTCAACGTTGCATGCACCTACCCGAACTAATACACAGGGATCTGTTGACCATTAACATATGTTAAGTCCTCACTGCATTCAGTACGTAGCCTCTGGCTTAACAGAGGTGTGCAAGAGCTAACTACCATCTCTCATTTATGTTACAAGATTCTAAACTTTCAACTTCTCTTTCATGACTCTTCCTTTATATTAAACCCAAAGCAGGCAGTCTCAAGCAATCAGTGCATAAGAAGTGGTGGCACATTACAGTTACGAGCTGGAATTTTAACTGTGGGTAAATAACAATTATCACTGCAATGCAGCTTTAGAAGTATTTCTGTCTGGCATCAGGCAAAAGCAAACACAAAGTGGAGAGTGAAGCACCGGTAGGCAACCTGACGTGGTTCAGAAATGAAATGTTGTAGATGCCCTTCAAATAAGATGGTTTCAGAAAAGACTTCAAAACGGAACAGTGGACCATGGGGTTCATACGGCCGTATCATGGATCCTTGGGCAGCAAGGCTCCTGTTTTATTCTAGTCACTCTTAAAATGATGCTACTTAAACGCATGTGTGTGCAAGGATCTTACAAAGGGATATTTCCAAGACAGATTCTGTGCATTTAAAATTTTCTGCAGCTAAAAAGAAACACCTTTTCCCCTCTTTGAAGAGTAAATTTTCTATCTTCTACACCACTGTGCCATCTCAATTTAGGAAAAAAAAACAAAACTGCACATGCAATTATGATTCAGTTGAAAACAAAGGTAGTGCCACTATAATTGTGCCCAATGAGGCCAAAATATTAAACTTTTATTTTCAAGTATGGTTTTCATCACTCTCTCCTCCAGTGCAGTATATATGATAATATATTATTTGTTATTCAAAGGGGAAGAGTTCCATACAAAATGAATGACTTCAATTGCCTTATAAATAAAACATAGATAAATGTCTTGGTAAAATAAATTAAAGGAGCATTTGTATTTGATCACTCCATCATATTACTGCCTATCTACAAGCAGAAGTTGTTGCTATGTGTTTCGTGAAATTCATTACATGTAAAGTCCATAATGGCTGAAACTCAAACAAATCACACATATTATGCACCTCAGAGAGACTTGAAATACATTTAAGGCACAAAAGTCAGAAAACGTAATGATGGCCCACACCTGTAGTTTGGGGGATTGTTTGCTTGCTTGTTTGGGGAAAGCTTTTCCCAGCTAGACTATTTTAAAAATTAAGCTGTAGCACATTTAAAAGTATCGACATTTAAATATATTAACATTTAAAAGTTGATATTAAACTTCACTTTCCCTTCTTAAAATTTACTGAAATGGCTGACGAGGATGAATATTAGTCTTGATGAAATGTCTTTGCTGCTTTGGATTTAATAAATAGGATCATTATATAAACTACTTAAATCCATTTTTAACGAAAGCTAAATCCACATTATTATGACTGCGTTCCAAAAGTAACAAACACTGAGTGAAACAAAAGTGGAACAAACAACAAATAATAAATACATGATATTTTGCTCTGGGGGGTAATTCCAGGTTATCCTTCATTTTTCCCATTATTGTTGAAATACACTGGGGACAATACAAATTTCAAACACTATAGAAATAAACAAGGAACACTGATGGTTTAAGGGAGTGTTTGAAAAACAGAAATGACAAAAACTATTTTCAGTGAGAACATCATGAAAGAAAAAGCTTTTTTCTCATGTGCTACGGCAGGGTGATTTATAAATAAAATCTTAATTATGACCAATATGGAAGATGAGGTAACATAAAAAGTAATCACCTGATTTCTACAGATTTCAAGTTATAGACTAGTGTTTCCCATAGCATAAACGGCTCTAAAAGAATGACTAAGATAACAATAGTAAGTGTATTCAATGCAATACAAGTGAAAGCCTGATTTCATATAAATGTCAATGTACAGATTTATAAACACTGTCATTTCCACTAGCCAGTATTATTAAGCCAGCTCAGTTTACCTTCCAAATCAGGTAATATGTGCATACTAGCCCTGAAGGGTCAACATTCCACATGAAATCCTTTATTTTATACAGCATCACCAACAGCAATTATCCTGCATCTTAAGTTTATTTCCCATCATACTCAGGCCATCTTCAATACATACTTGGCTGATTATTATGGCTAGGTGGAGAAACACACAAATGAAACTCGAAATTTCACTATCTTGCTGAGTTTGTTATGTGGCAGGAAAGAGAGAGGAGGGGGTGAAAACGAGAAGCAGGAACAGAGAGAAAAGATAAAGGGCCAAAAACAAGGAGAGAGGTGAAAAAGAGAGGAGGAACGAAGGCAGCACTTGTGGAACGGAAAGGGAGGAGAGTTAGCAAGGTCAACAGAATGATCTTCCATGACTAATCGACGTGAACGAATAACCTGCACTCCTTGCTTTTATAATGTAACTTCAGTACTCATTCTTTTTCATCAGAATATGTTTTTCTTTTTAAACATTCTGCACCAAATACTGTATTTCATACAAATAAAATCTGTACAGTACTTTAACTGAGCACTGTTTTCCCCTTTTCTCAAATCAGGTTCATCAACTGACACATTCCACATTTCAGTAAAACAAGGGCCCAAAATCCAATTCCTTCATATTTCAGATGCTACTGAATTCCTCCTATGGGCTAGATTCTGTGCTTGTCCCTGAAAACATCAAAATGAATAAGGTACCCCCACAGAGTAACACAGATACAAACACAGTAATAAAAAAAAGAACATGGTAGGTATATTAAGAGAAATGCATGGGTCTTCTGGTACACCCAAAACAGGATTGCATCTGATTAATAATGAAATTGTGCTATTTGTGACACCATGAATGGACCTGGAGGGTATTATGCTTAGTGAAATAATTCAGAGAGAAAGACAAATACTGCATGCTTTAAACTGTATGTGGAATCTAAAAATAAAGCAAATGAATGAATCTAATAAAACAGAAAAAGACTCACATAGAGAACAAATGACATGGGGGGAGAAGCCAAATAGATGAAGGGGATTAAGAAGTACAAACTATTAGGCGTAAATGAGTTACAAGGATGGAATGAAAAACACAGGATATACAGTGAATTTTTTAAAATAACTTTGTATGAAATGTTGGTCAGTCACCAAGTCCTGTACAACTCTTTGTGACACCATACACTATAGCCCACCAGGCTCCTCTGTCCATGGGATTCTCCAGGCAAGAATACTGGAGTGGGTTGCCATTTCCTTCTCCAGGGGATTTTTCTGACCCAGGAGTTGAACTTATATCTCCTGTACTAGCAGGTAGATTCTTTACCATTGAGCCTACAATCTATTAAAACATCAATTTATTGTTATGTATCTAAAAATACTATAAGTCAACTTCATACCAATAAACATAAACAAGTAAAATAGATAAATAGTTTCTCAAATATTCTGAACAGGCTTTGCCAATCTGCTCGTTTCCAAAGGAATATATCTTTCACATAGATTTAAAATATAAAGATAAATATGGTGTTAAGTTGTTGAGCAAAAAAGTTTTAGCTTTTCTGACAATTTCAATTTATTTTATTTATAATGGTGATGGTTGCACAATTGTGCATACCCTAAAAACCACTGAATTATATGACATTTTAAATGGGTGCTTTGTATGGTCATGCAAATTATATCTCAATAAAGTTCTGCATTAAGAAGTAACAGAAAGGGATTTCTCTAGTGGTGCAGTGGCTAAGAATCCATTTTTGAATGTAGTCTAGTGGGTTCAGTTCAACCCCTGATCCAGGAACCAAGAGTCACACACTACAGGGCAACTAAGCCACAACCAGAGAGAAGCCTGCACACCACAGTGAAGATGCCACATGCAGCAACTAAGACCAAACACAGCCAAATATAAAGATTTTTTTTAAGTAACAACAAAAAAAAAATGCAAAATATCTCAAGAGAAAGCTCCCTAAAACCTTCTCATGTTCATCCAATTGCTGAGACGGTCATATGACCCATGTTAAGAGACAGTAATTGTAGCAGTAATACATCAAAATCTTTCCAGGATTTTAAAAGCACTGCCATTGATCAGTGATTCCATTCAAAGATGTATTGATGAGATGTCAATTAACAAAGATAAATTTTCTATTAAGAGTGATGAAACCACAGTTACTGACAACAAGGCTCTTCAATGGCACATTTTCATTAGTTTGATCAGGATTTTAAACTGTAAGAAGACAAGCTATTGACAGATTCTTTAGAAACTGGTTGAACTAGAGCACTTATTTTTGCTACTATAAAAACTTGGCTTGGTAAAAACAAGTGCCATTCGAAAATTCAATGTCCCGTGCTATTGATCATTGAAAAAGCAAGAGAGTTCCAGAAAAACATATACTTCTGTTTTATTGGCTATGCCAAAGCCTTTGACTGTGCAGACCACAGCAAACTGAGGAGATTTCTTAAAAAGATGGACATAACAGATCACCTGACCTGCCTCCTGAGAACTCTGTATGCAGGTAAGGAAGCAACAGTTAGAACTGGACATGGAACAACAGACTGGTTCCAAATCAGGAAAGGAGTACGTCAAGGCTGTACATTGTCACCCTGCTTGTTTAACTTATAATGCAGAGTACATCATGAGAAATGCTGGGCTGGAGGAAGCACAAGCTGGAATCAAGAAATATCAATAACCTCAGATATGCAGATGACACAACCCTTATGGCAGAAAGTGAAAAAGAACTAAAGAGCCTCTTGATGAAAGTGAAAGAGGAGAGTGAAAAGTTGGCTTAAAACTCAACATTCAGAAAATTAAAATCACAGCATCTGGTCCCATTACTTCATGGCAAATAGATGGGGAAACAGTGGAAATAGTGACAGATTGTATTTTGGGAAGGGGGCTCCAAAATCACTGCAGATGGTGACTGCAGTCATGAAATTAAAAGACGCTTGCTCCGTGAAGAAAAGCTATGACCAACCTAGATAGCATATTCAAAAGCAGAGACATTACTTTGTCAACAAAGGTCCGTCTAGTCAAGGCTATGGTTTTTCTAGTGGTCATGTATGGATGTGAGAGTTGAACTAAAAGGAAAGCAGAGTGCCGAAGAATTGATGCTTTTAAACTGTGGTGTTGGAAAAGACTCTGAAGAGTCCCTTGGACTGCAAGGAGATCCAACCAGTCCATCCTAAAGGGAATCAGTACTGAATATTCATTGGAAGGACTNAACTAAAAGGAAAGCAGAGTGCCGAAGAATTGATGCTTTTAAACTGTGGTGTTGGAAAAGACTCTGAAGAGTCCCTTGGACTGCAAGGAGATCCAACCAGTCCATCCTAAAGGGAATCAGTACTGAATATTCATTGGAAGGACTGATGCTGCAGCTGAAACTCCAATACGTTGGCCACCTGATGTGAAGAACGGAATCATTGGAAAAGACCCTGAGGCTGGGAAAGACTGAAGGCCAGAGGAGAAATGAATGACAGAGAACAATATGGTTGGATGGCATCACTGACTCAATGGACATGAGTTTGAGTAAACTCCAGGAGTTGGTGATGGACAGGGAAGCCTGGCATGTGGCAATCCAAGGGGTCACAAAGAGTTGGACATGACTGAGCAACTGAACTGAACTGAACTATGCTTNTCACTGACTCAATGGACATGAGTTTGAGTAAACTCCAGGAGTTGGTGATGGACAGGGAAGCCTGGCATGTGGCAATCCAAGGGGTCACAAAGAGTTGGACATGACTGAGCAACTGAACTGAACTGAACTATGCTTATGGAGCGACCTCCACGATCAGAAGACGTAAAGCTCTTACAGCCTGCCTAAAGAAAGTATATTCTGAAGTTCTTGCAACACACTGTGCTGTGCATTGAAATAAACCAATTTCAAAAAAAATTTGTCCACTTCTTTGTTCCTCTCACAGTATAATAAATAAAACCAACAATAATATAGTAATACCACACACACACAAAATGTAACTTTCAGTGCATCCTGTTGCCTCCATGGACACTCTCTAAATCTAGACTGGGAAGCAAGTGAAGTGAAAGTTGCTCAGTCCTGTCCTTCTCTTTGTGACCCCATGGATTATAGGAATTCTCCAGGCCAGAATACTGGAGTGGATAACCTTTCCCTTCTCCAGGGGAATCTTCCCAACTCAGGAATCAAACCCAAGTCTCCCGCATTGCAGGCGGATTCTTTACCAGCTCAGCCACCAGGGAATCCCCTAGACTAGGGACGCTCCTATCAATAATTGAAATACTAAAGGAATTACCTGGTGCTGCACAGAAGCACCCCACTGTCAAATTTTCTAGAACAGTCATTCTAAAAGTGAATGTTAGAAATTATATGCAGAAGAAAAAATAGTTACTTGTTTTAAATATAAGGATGCTCTTCTGAGTTGATTATTAGAACTAAATCAAATTGAATTCCATGAATTATAAGAAAATATTATCAATATCATTAATCCTTGTAAATCACCTTGAGCAATGTCTGGATATAACAGACATTTCATAAAGGTTATGCATCACACTACACATGATATGGAATAGTGGGTAAGCTGCAAATGGTGCATGCCAGAAAAACGCCATTCAGTCCAACAACTGGCTGCATCTCCTACCCAATTGCTGCCAGGCACTTTGGAGAATAGAGCTCACGTACACCTAGCAATTTCAGGAATCCAGATAATAATCAAAAAATAGAAGTAAACACAAAAGGCTGCTAAAGGGACAAGGTAGATGTTACGATTTCATAAGCCTTACTTCTCACCTCGAGTCTATTTATTTGTACTTTATAGAGAGCAACACAGTCTTACATCCCACTTCTATGTCTAAAGAAAAAAGAATGAGAATAAAAATGACTAAAAGGAAGAAAGCCAAGAGCAAAGGAAAATATCTGACAAAAAGAAAAGGGAGGGAGGGGTGNACGATTTCATAAGCCTTACTTCTCACCTCGAGTCTATTTATTTGTACTTTATAGAGAGCAACACAGTCTTACATCCCACTTCTATGTCTAAAGAAAAAAGAATGAGAATAAAAATGACTAAAAGGAAGAAAGCCAAGAGCAAAGGAAAATATCTGACAAAAGGAAAAGGGATGGAGGGGGGGGAAAATTAAACTAAATTATATTAAATTAAAACATTATCAATATCATTAATAAACGTAAATCACCTACAGCAATGTAAATCACCAAGAACACACAGAGCCAGGATGCTGGGTATTGTGGATCAAGAACAAACAGACTTAAACCTAAGTATACTATTCTGTTTGAAGTATGTAATGATGATTCACATTTATCAACAAAAAGTCATCTTATATTTAGAATTTCTCAGAAAGACATGAAATATTATAGAGAGCTTTTTTTTAGAAGAGGGTAAACATTTTAAAAATAAAAATAATACCAAACACAGGACTAAAAGTTGCATTTCTACTCAATTCTCATGGCCTCTCTCATTAAAATACTGAGATTTAGAACTATAAGATGGTTCTGACCTGCCAATCCATCCGAACAACCAAACATCACAAATAATGCATCACCAGGACTACAGTAATACAATCATTACCACTTCTGCTATGATCAGTCCCACCCTGCCCATAATACACTTAACAAACGATCATGACAATATTAACCAGTCATTTGCAGGTGACATCATCACCATCCACGGGGCATCCCTGAAAATCACTACAGTTGTGTGATTTATCTTAATGTATGCTTTTAAAACAACACTACTGCTTGTACACCTCTAGTGCTTAGATTTCTCAATAAATGATCTGTTACAGTACTTCATTTAATTCTCACAGCAATTCCACAAGGAAGACTGTATCATGATCTCTGAGAGATGAGGAAATCACATCTCTTAGAGATGAGCAGTTAGGCAACTTACCTGAGGGCACCGAGTTATTAAGTGGAGGAGCTAAGATTCAAAACCGGGGACACCAGAGCCTTGCAGATTAATATTCAAAGCAGCAGTATTCAAAATAGCCAAGTTGCGGAAACAATCCAAACGTCCACTACTGATGAATGAACAAAATGCAGGATAACCTTGTAACCAAATGCCATTCATCAATATAAAGCAATCAACTACTGATGTGTAATACAACAGAGATGAACGTCAAAAAAGTAGGCCAACTAAACGAGGCCAGATACAAAAGACCACACAACTGTAGGATTCTATTTATATGAAATGTCCCCAAAAACAAACCTACAGAGACAGAAAGCAGATTAGTGATTGAGGTTGGGGTAAGGATTTACTGTGAATGGACACAAGGAATCTTACCGGGGGGATGAATAGCATTCTAAAACTGGATTGTGATAATGTCTGTATGACTCAGTAAACTCATCAAAAACACTGAATGGTACACTTAAAATGGGTGAATCTTAAATGTTAATTATGTCTCAATAAAACTGCTAAGAATAAAAGAGGTGTTTCCAGCTCTGAAAATAAGTAATTTCACCAAGAGGAAAGAATAAACAAAGGGGTATAAGATGACAGGGATCCAGTCACACATATGGCTTAATTTATAATGAATTTACAGGGTCAACAGTGAAAATACCCCATAGGTTTTAAAGATCAGCGTTTCTTTAAAAAAAGAGGAAATGCCACCTGTAACATTAATTACATGCTGCTGCTGCTGCTGCTGCTAAGTCGCTTCAGTCGTGTCTGACTCTGTGCAGGCCACCAGGCTCCCCGGTCCCTGGGATTCTCCAGGCAAGGACACTGGAGTAGGTTGCCATTACCTTCTCCAATGCATGAAAGTGAAAAGTGAAAGTGAAGCCGCTCAGTCGTGTCTCACTCTTTCTTAGTGACCCCATGGACTGCAGCCTACCAGGCCCCTCCGTCCATGGGATTTTCCAGGGAAGACTACTGGAGTGAGTTGCCATTGCCTTTGGTTTACTTGCAAATAGCAGAAAGTATATGTAAATGCTTAAACAAAACAGAGGGTTATTTTTCTCTCCAATCTGAAGGTAAACAGTCCAGAGCTGGAATGCTAACCCAGGGTCATAAGGGATCGAGGGTCCTTTTTGTTCAAATGGCATCAGGGTTTGATTCCCAAGATCGAGGTGGCCTCAGATCAGGATGACTGTTGAAACTTCGGCTATCACATAAAGACTTCAAGCAGAGAGAAAGAGAGTTTATAAATAGGTATCTTCTGAGTCAGCTCCTTTTAGAGAACTGTCCACAAAGTCCTATCCAACTACCTCTGCTTATATTTCACTGGCCATTCCCACTTGAAAACAACAACTGGAAATGTGTTTAAGCTAGGAATATCATTATCTAGAATACAATCAGAAAAGGGATGTTTTTCTTTTTTTTTTTTAAAAAAAAGGAGAAGTAGGCAGGTAAACGGATCTGACTAAGCAACCAGCAGGTTCTCCTAGATTCCCTTTAAAATTGCTCAGGACCAAAACTAATTAAAAGAAAAGTGTGGAATAAAAATTCAACACTAACATAATACAACTAGATATCTAGCACCAAGACAGTATCTTTATACACTATTTTATTCTTCTCAAGAATGTGGCGTTACTGTTACAAACGTCTAAACTGACTACTCATTTTTAATACAAACTTAAGAGTCTGCAATTTCTATTGGAATAACAGAGTTTGAAAGACAGTCCTTCATCCTGTCCCCAAACATTCTTCCACCTCCAGCTCTGTAATCCATCAGTTCAGTTCAGTCCAGTTGAGTCGCTCAGTCATGTCTGAGACTGCTGAGTTTTCCAAATTTGCTGGCATATTGAGTGCAGCACTTTGACAGTGTCATCTTTCAGGATTTAGAACAGCTCAACTGGAATTCCATCACCTCCACTAGCTTTGTTCATAGTGATGCATTCTAAGGCCCCCTTGACTTCACATTCCAAGATGTCTGGCTCTAGATTAGTGATCACATCATCATGATTATCTAGGTCGTGAAGATCTTTTTTGTACAGTTCTTCCATGTATTCTTGCCACCTCTTCTTAATATCTTCTGCTTCTGTTAGGTCCATACCATTTCTGTCCTTTATCGAGCCCATCTTTGCATGAAATGTTCCCTTGGTATCTCTAATTTTCTTGAAGAGATCTCTAGTCTTTCCCATCCTGTTGTTTTCCTCTATTTCTTTGCACTGATAGCTGAAGAAGGCTTTCTTATCTCTTCTCCCTATTCTTTGGAACTCTGCATTCAGATGCTTGTATCTTTCCTTTTCTCCTTTGCTTTTCGCCTCTATTAACCCAAAAGAAGGAGACTTGCACAAACTCCCAATTATAAAGCCTGGTAATTGTTAATTTGTTACTATAGCTACAGGTTTTATGACATTTGATGGGAATGTCTCCTTTCAAATTGCTCTAGGCCCAAGGGAAAAGGTGTAAGGTTGAGGATCTCTTAATGCACATGATAATTCTATTAGGTTCGATCTTCTCCAGGGAAAATAAGATAATTCCTAGGTGCTGAGGCATTAAAGAGGCAACAGAAGTAGTTGGTCAGAGACAACAGGACTAACCTGATCAGTACCATCTTTTCTTGTTTTTATTACCAGGTTTGGAGGAGAGATTCTTAAAATGAGTTCCCTGAGCCATCAGCATCACATAAGAACATGCTAGAAATGCAAATTTTCAGACTACCCCAGGCCTATGGAAACAGAAAGTCAGGAAATGGGGAACAGCCATCCCTGTTTTAACAAATCCTCCAGGCTTTCTGGNTTTTTTAAAAAAAAGGAGAAGTAGGCAGGTAAACGGATCTGACTAAGCAACCAGCAGGTTCTCCTAGATTCCCTTTAAAATTGCTCAGGACCAAAACTAATTAAAAGAAAAGTGTGGAATAAAAATTCAACACTAACATAATACAACTAGATATCTAGCACCAAGACAGTATCTTTATACACTATTTTATTCTTCTCAAGAATGTGGCGTTACTGTTACAAACGTCTAAACTGACTACTCATTTTTAATACAAACTTAAGAGTCTGCAATTTCTATTGGAATAACAGAGTTTGAAAGACAGTCCTTCATCCTGTCCCCAAACATTCTTCCACCTCCAGCTCTGTAATCCATCAGTTCAGTTCAGTCCAGTTGAGTCGCTCAGTCATGTCTGAGACTGCTGAGTTTTCCAAATTTGCTGGCATATTGAGTGCAGCACTTTGACAGTGTCATCTTTCAGGATTTAGAACAGCTCAACTGGAATTCCATCACCTCCACTAGCTTTGTTCATAGTGATGCATTCTAAGGCCCCCTTGACTTCACATTCCAAGATGTCTGGCTCTAGATTAGTGATCACATCATCATGATTATCTAGGTCGTGAAGATCTTTTTTGTACAGTTCTTCCATGTATTCTTGCCACCTCTTCTTAATATCTTCTGCTTCTGTTAGGTCCATACCATTTCTGTCCTTTATCGAGCCCATCTTTGCATGAAATGTTCCCTTGGTATCTCTAATTTTCTTGAAGAGATCTCTAGTCTTTCCCATCCTGTTGTTTTCCTCTATTTCTTTGCACTGATAGCTGAAGAAGGCTTTCTTATCTCTTCTCCCTATTCTTTGGAACTCTGCATTCAGATGCTTGTATCTTTCCTTTTCTCCTTTGCTTTTCGCCTCTATTAACCCAAAAGAAGGAGACTTGCACAAACTCCCAATTATAAAGCCTGGTAATTGTTAATTTGTTACTATAGCTACAGGTTTTATGACATTTGATGGGAATGTCTCCTTTCAAATTGCTCTAGGCCCAAGGGAAAAGGTGTAAGGTTGAGGATCTCTTAATGCACATGATAATTCTATTAGGTTCGATCTTCTCCAGGGAAAATAAGATAATTCCTAGGTGCTGAGGCATTAAAGAGGCAACAGAAGTAGTTGGTCAGAGACAACAGGACTAACCTGATCAGTACCATCTTTTCTTGTTTTTATTACCAGGTTTGGAGGAGAGATTCTTAAAATGAGTTCCCTGAGCCATCAGCATCACATAAGAACATGCTAGAAATGCAAATTTTCAGACTACCCCAGGCCTATGGAAACAGAAAGTCAGGAAATGGGGAACAGCCATCCCTGTTTTAACAAATCCTCCAGGCTTTCTGGTGTGCCCTAAAGTTGGAAAATTCTGTCTCAGGATATAACCCACATCACACTTCTTTCACTGAAAAGATGTAAGTTTTCAAGGACAAATAAGAAATATCATTACTCATTCAATAAGGTACCTCTGTGGCATGAATAAAAAATAAATAAATGTTGCATTTATTGATTTTGGATTGTGAGAAGAGTAATGATGCCCAGGAGGCCCAGTGGTAAAGAATCCATCTGCCGATTGAGGAGATGCAGCTTCGATCCCTGGGTCAGGAAGATCCCCTGGAAGAGGAAATAGCAACACTCCAGCATTCTTGCCTGGGAAATCTCATGGACAGAGGAGCCTGGCAGGCTACAGTCCACGGGGTTGCAAAGATTTGACTGAGCAACTGAGCACACACGTACATTACATCTTAGTTTATACCACACCACTAGCTGATGGTAATGAGTAAAAAGTCACTTCATTATACTAGAGTTCTTCCAGCCATGCTCAGCTATGGTGATCAGTCACCATGGTGGTAAGTCTTCATGGAGGTCTGGAGGAATAGAACACAAGTGATTTTCATGCCCTTTACAAGAAAGACCGCAGGCTGAGTCACTTACTGCTAGACAAAATAGTTATGCCCTACTGTCAAGCCAAATGTATCTTAACTTGAGCACACATCTAAACAAAGATTCTGATTTCTGGTTCTGCTGTGTTACAGTCCCACAGCAAGTTACTAGACATCTGTTCTTCCCTTCAAGAGTGCAGATATGCATACACAATCTATCCAGAAGGGATACTATGATGATCACAGTCTACAAAGCAAACTAACTTTAGGGAGAAAAACTGGAATCAAGTTGCTACTAAGTCATGAAAAATTGAACCATTAATTATATGACAATAAAACTTTGAAATTTTATGTTGATAAGAAAAATATTTTAGACTGCTAATTAAGCCAAATAGATATTCAAATTAATTGAGGATGTTCATAATTCCTTATAATGCTTTTGTAAGTTGAGAAATAAAGGCTTATAAAGACTTGAGACATTAAAATTGATTACGCAATGAAAACTATAACAGATACTTACTTACTTAAGAATCTTTAAAAAACTATCCATTCATCTGAAAGAAATCATACCATCAAAAACATTACTAGTTTAGTGGGTTTAAAATTATTTTTAGAAAAATAATATTTTTCCCAAATTAAATCTTGCATAAGTGTCAGATTCTGGAAGAAAAAAGTATTTATAATTTAGAACATATAAAAAGCATATAAAAATCATTAAAGTAAAAACAGACTAACAACCCAATAAAGAGTATCAAAGGGGTTAGGTAAAAAGCGTTTTCAACTCTACAGTAGTAATTCAGCGAAAAACAATATCAAATAAATGAAGAAAAAGATGCTAAACCTGACTAATAAGCAGGCACACACTCCAGTAAAGTTTTACAAAACCTGATGTCAAATGACATCAAAGACACACAGAAACAGGCATTTGGAGGAAGTGTGAACCGGTTAACTTTTCTGGAGTGTAGTTGAGTAATCTATAGAGATTCATATTTTCATATTGAAGTTTTGAAGAGACATCCTCTTAACAAAGAGCTCCTTTTCTAGACATTGTGTTAAAGGAGTATTCAAAAATGTTCATGACAGTGTTCACTGCAACGTTTGTGATTTTGCAGTTTGGAAAATATGTATATGTGAGATCACTTTATACATATTATAAACACAGAACACAAAGTAGAAAGATGCATACTAAATTTCTTACAGTGGATCATCTGGGTAGACGAACAGGAATGAGAGGTTAAACGGTTTTAATAAAGGTTCACAATTTCATGTATAAAATTCCATCAACGTGGACCACAATGTCATGAATAAAATTTAAAACAAACAGAATTTCACAGAGGAACACTGGAAGAAAAAAAAATCTTACACTGAATCTAAATAAAACCAAACAAGCAAAGTCATTAAGCCATCCTGTTTGAAGGTCTCAAGGGAGGACTAAGACTATTGACTGGCCAATTTCCTAAACCTTGTTGAGCTTCTAAGCATTCTAGAATAAAAACAGTTTTAAAACCACTAAACTATATCATCTCAAAAGATGCTTCCAAGCCCCACAGTAGAATATATTTTGAGGGGTTTAATATCACTGAAACCATCCAAATTTCATTTACACATGACTACGTTTAGATTACTCAATCACTACCATGGAGTTTTACCTTCAACTTAAATAAATCATACATAAATACCAAGAAAAATATCTTCTTAATTCATTTAGCTATTCTAAGATACAACTTGTCATCCAATTGCCAAATCTAATGCAACTACCAAATAAGCCAACTTCTGTGGAGTAAGTATTTCTGAAAATATTTCTTCAGCATATCTCCCATTTCAAAGAAACTCAAGTTGAGGAAGAATATTTGAAGTATGTAGATATTCAGTGAACACACAAAGAAGGGACTGTTCGTTCATCTTATACTAAATACCACTGAGAGGCAACAACTGTACGGTGAGTAAGCAGGAGACGTCAGCAGTGGTTAACAGCAATTAAGTTGAACACAACCACAAAAACACTGCACTTAGGACTCCCAGAGAAAGATGTGGGAAGTCATCTGAGCTACAGTCATTTGTAATATGTTTTATATTATTTAACGGAATCCAGCTGTAGAACATCAAACTTTTGTTATTATCAAGCTTTTGCTATTTTGGTATCAAGCGACTACAGAGAAATCAGAAAACACTATGATTTCTCATACTACTAAATTCTTAGAAGAATCAGAGTGAATTTGGCATGCTCTCAGGAACTTGGGAGGTTATGCAACTACCTGGGCTTCAAAGAAGGTTCATAAAAGTGACAGAAATTCTTAGTGTTATCTGTCAGAAAAATTTTCATGGCTCTGATTCATTTCATGTCATCAGAGCAAAACATTTAAAGATGTGATGCCATCATTTATTCAAAGACTGTATTTCACTGATCATTATAGTGGTTGCAAAAATACTACAATCTTAACTCAGAAACTTGCATTCGAGTATACTATTACATCATTAAAATTAACCCACAGCTTTGGACTTCCCTCGTGGCTTTGACGGTAAAGCATCTATCTACAATGCAGAAGACCTGGGTTCGATCCCTGGGTCAGGAAGATCCCCTGGAGAAGGAAATGGCAATCCACTACAGTACTACTGCCTGGAAAATCCCATGGACAGAGGAGCCTGGTAGGCTACAGTCCACGGGGTCGCAAAGAGTCGGACACAACTAAGCGACTTCACTTTCACTTTGGATATTTTAGGCTCACAGACAAGGCTATAATTATCAAAACTGATAAAGGGGTACCAGAAGCAAAAGAAAACATTTGATTATAGTTGCTGGGAATCACTATGACCTCATCCAGGTAAGTTTTTTAAGAAGATGATAGAGGAAGAATTTTTACACTTACAAATCTTAGCTATCCCTGGTGCCTGCACTTCTCCCTAACTTATTCAAGATAAGTTATGTCCTTATGTCTCACGAGCTGTGCTTCTTCAATCCTGAACTTCTCTTTGCATTTATCCCTAACTTTTTTTTTTTTTAAAAGCTCAGTAATTCCACAGTTTATAGCTACCACATAAATGGCTCATATATTTCAATCTCTGATATAAATCTCTTCTAATCCATTGCTTTGAACCCTGAGATTTCGACCCTTCATTTACCTGGCTAACACCAACCCTTGTGCTTACAAACATCTAATTTCAAAAATTAGATTGATCAAAATCCTAAGAAAATGGATTTCTTTTAACTATTAGCTGCTTCTGTTAGAAAGCCTGCTACACTGCTTTAGCCATGTCCGACTCTTGTGACTCTGTGGACTATAGCCAGCCAGGTTCCTCTGTCCATGGGGATTCTCAAGCAAGAACGCTGGAGTGAGTTGCCATGCCCTCCTCGAGGGGATCTTCCTGATCCAGGGATTGATCCCATGTCTCTTATGACTCCTGCGTTGGCAGACAGGTTCTTTACCACTAATGCCACCTTGGAAGCTTCAAAAGAAAGTGTAAGTGTTCGTTACTCAGTCATCTCCAACTCCTTGTGACCCCATGGACTGTACAGCCCACCAGGCTCCTCTGTCCATGGAATTTTTCAGGCAAGAAATAGTGGAGGGGGTAGCCATTTCCTCCTCCAGCGGATCTTCCCAATCCAGGGATCAAACCCAGGTCTCTTGAACTGCAGGTAGATTCTTTACTGTCTGAGCCACCAGGGAAGCCAATAGGATATCCTTATCAAATCAAGTATTTCAATGGGAAATTGGGTTAGAGAGTTTCAGATACTCAACAACAATGTAAGTTGCCCAGTAAAAATTTCAAGTATTTATAGGTTTCTATAAAACCTATGAATATTTACTATACACATATAGGTATTTACAGGTTAAATAGTAAAATATCTATATGTGTATGTGTATAATCATATAAACACACATGAGTCAGTCACTATTAGAGGTTGACTGTATCATAGTTAAAGTAAAAGCTTTCTTTTCTAATCATCATCAAAAATTTTTAAATAATTTTCCAGCTCCATCATTCACCACTGTATAAACAGCACACAGCAAACCAAACAAAGCAGAATTGTTGCCAGTAGGATAGCGGACACCCCTGGGAAATCCAGAATGTAATAATGTTATTACCGATTGTAAGCCTCTTAAAGCAAACCAAGTTCCCTAAATAATTGATTGAGCTATATCAAACCATAGTTTTTAAAAACCTACGATTACAGAAAAGGCCCTAGAATCCTCTTGGTTTTTCCACTCCACTGAATCAGAATCCTTGCTTTCTTTAGAATGATTCATATTAAATTACTACGCCTTTCCTGATTAATTTTCCCAGTTTTTATAAATTCATTTATTTCTGCTGATCTTTGATACTTAAACATTTGAATATACAATGTACACATATTTAATTCATACTTGTTACAAAAGGGTATCATTTTATGTGCTTTCATTAAAGTTATTTGATTGGGTCTTTGTTGTTTTTAATTTTTTGGCCTCGTCACCCAGCCTGTGGAATCTTAGTACCCAACTTGGGATCGAACCTGCATCAGGACTGCAATGTCTTAACCACTGGATACCAGGGAAGTCTTTGTTTTTTTTTTTTTGTTTTTGTTTTTTTCCACAAACAGTAAGACTCTCAAAGTTCAGAACTGCACTCGTATATGTGTTTATGAATGTGTGTTTACACATACACATAATAAAAGTATTTTACAAACCTAATGAAAACAAGGCAACTTCTTTCCTTCCCCCACAGACCTGTACACAATGATGGGGTCACAGATTCCCTGTAGACCATCCATACACCTTTCCCCCCAACACATGCACACATAGGTTATCAATCTCTAATTCAGCTGCTTAAATCCCTATGTTATAGATCTGGAAATGCAGAAACATGTTCCAATAACAACAAAGAAAGATCTATAAACCTAACACTGTAATTTCTTCAGCAAATATTTCAGCAAAAAAGCATATAATCATCAGCATTCAAACACATGAAGATCAGCATTGACACTGATGGCTACAAATCTGATAAGACCAATACTTCAGCCTCTGAATGGCAGTTTTTCCCCCTCCTCTCCCCAAGATTAAACTGCAGCCAATTGTCATCTGGCCAGTGATGGATACTCTTTACCAACAATGGAAGGATTAAGCAAAACTGACAAATAAAGCTGAGGATCCATAGTGGGATTGTAAAAATGATAGACTAGATCAATGAATCATGTTCCCAAATCAAAGATGCTTTAGGGAGAAAAATGGCATCACAAAAATCACTGATTTATATGATGTCACATGGTCTCCCCCATTCATGGTTAGCATAGCCCAGAAGCTGCTTATAAAGCTGTTTTTAAAAATAACCCTCAAGAATCTAACAAAAGCTCCTACCCTTTATGGAAACAGAAAAATCAAGTCTGGCAGAACATGAGATAAACCACTATCACACAGTCCTTTCAACAAATCTTAACCCTTAACCTCCGTCCCAGGCCAAAGAAGGGACGCTTCACCTGTGTTCATCTTAGCACTGGATGCCAATGATTTCCTTGATGTCATTGAGCAGGCAGTCCATAAACAGTACATATCAACACCTTAGATACACAAAGCACCATCCGAAGCACAAAAAATCAATGCAGGGAAGGACTGGTGATTTTAAGATAGTGACAGAGTCCGTTTACCCAGGAGTCTTAGTACCTAATGGATAAAGAAGGGAAAGATAGAGTGCTGCCCTAATGGAGTGAGCTAACACAAAAGATACATTGCTCCTCTACTTCTCAATTGAAATTAGATGTCTAAATTAAGAGAAGAGAAGGTGAAAAATATTTTCCAGAACAAATGAATTTTCATTATGTTGTATTTCCTTGGCTAGAACCTATTATACTGATGACAGCATCCACTTTGTTTTACAGGAGGTCTGGGGTTGCCTTGCTCATCACAGATGCTGAAGCTTGACAAAGGTCACTTATTATTAAATGGCAATCTATGTCTTGAGATAACTCAATATCTCAACTATGCCTCAAGTGATTTAAAATAATTAAAAACCCCAATGAAAATAAATAGACTCCAAAAAACAGCAAACCACCATTTAGAAAAGAAACTTCCTTTTCTAATGAGGAAGAATTTTGGCTCTTCTCCAAAGCATACAAACACTTTAAATGTTTGTTCAGCCACTGAATATCTAAAAGGAATGTATTGGAGAAAGACTGAATAATAAGTAATAATACAGAATCAAAATATATTGCTGTGTTTCTAAAATATATTCTAAGTAAACATTTATAACAGATACTTTGCATAGCAAATAGACCACTAAAGAATCAAGCATTTCAGGGTCTTGCATTTTCAGATGTTTTGCTCTTCCATGTCTCTGAATTTTCCATTGCCTTGATACCAATCTCAGAATTAAAATCAGAAGACAATTTTTTCTCTTACATATAATTTAACACTCTCCCTCCCCTGCTTTGCTGTCAAGTGTCTGACCCTGGTTTGATAATCTCATTTCCTGAGAATCAAAAAGCTGGAAATTTAAGCTTCCTAGAGTGTTAATTGCAGCCCTGCTCCATTGCTAATCAAAAAATTGGATGTTTTGCATGAAAATGCTTCTCTAATTAATTCTCAGACATAAATCGCCCTGGTTTTAATAACCCCTCCTTGATTGGATAGCCTTTGAAGAGACAGTGCCACTAATCCGCTAAACTGGAAAAAACACACGTAGAGGAAATAATAAGTGGGCTTACAAGGTAGGAACTAGATGATTGCATTAATACTGTCAAACCAACAAAGTGAGTCTCCTTTCTAGGACTTTCATGTCTCACCCTGCACCCAAGTTAAGATAAACCAGGAAACTAGGAATCAAGAACAAAGCCAACTGCCAAAGAGGTCAGACATCAAAAGTCCAATCTTTTCACCTTCCTTCCACAAACAGCTATTCCTATCATTTCGTAAAAGAGGTTTCCCTTGACAGTTTTTTTTCCCCCCAGAAACTGGGGATCCAGCAATGTCCACTTGTCACACTGTCTATTTTAATAAGCCAGGGGTTTCTGCTTCCTCCTTTCGCCCTGCTTCTGACTGACAATATATTATCATACATCTCTAAGAGGTGCTGAACTGAATTTTCATTATCCCAAATGTCAAGATTCGTTTTTGTCATCAGAGAACACAGCTGGTCTACACCAGCAGCTCCCTGATTAATTCAAATGGAACAAGTCACCTATACATAACTTCATTTTCCCTAGGCTAGGTCTTGCATTCGGCAGGTTTTAATTTACAGCTTGTCAGTTTAAGATACCATTTGCTGCCGTGGTGGCATGCAAAGAAAAATAGAATGTCTTAATTAGCAGCACCTTGCATTAGTCCTGTGATTACCAATAAGGCAACAATTGGGAATTTTTAGCGTCAGAGCAGGACTTATTTAGAACTCACTCATTACTGCTTAAAAATATTAAACACTTCCAGAAGATGCTGGAACTATACAGATATACAATAAGTAGTACTTTTAGCAACTATTGTTTTTAACATATAAATGTAACATATGAATATCGCCCTTGTGGCACAGGGCCTCCCAGGTGGCAGAGTGATAAGGAACCCACCTGCCAATGCAAGAGCTATAAGAGACACAAGTTTGATCCCTGGGTCAGGAAGATCCCTTGGAATAAAAAATAGATCCCTTGAAATAAAAAATAGCAACCCACTCCAGTATTCTTGCCTGAAAAATCCCATGGACAGTGCAGTGTGGCGGGCTACAGTCCATGGGGTCCATGAAGAGTCAGACATGACAGCGACTGAGTGTGTGTGTGTGCGTGTATACACACACACACACACACACACGTTATGTGATCAGTCCCTCAGTTGTGCCAACTCTTTGTGACACACACACACACACACACACACACACACGTTATGTGATCAGTCCCTCAGCTGTGCCAACTCTTTGTGACCCCACAGACTGTAGCCTGCCAGGCTCCTCTGTCCATGGGGATTCACCAGGCAAGGATACTGGAGTGGGTTGCCATGCCCTCCTCCAGGGGGTCTTGCCAACCCTACGATCGAACCCAGGTTTCCCCCACTGCAGGCAGATTCTTTACTGTGTGAGCCACCAGAGAAGCCCAAGAATACTGGAGTGGGTAGCTTATCCCTTCTCCAGGGAAACTTCCCAACCCAGGAATCGAAACCAGGTCTCCTTCACTGCAGGCAGATTCTTTACCAGCTGAATTACCTGATATATATATATATATATATATATATATCCAGTTGACCTGTAAAATAGGGATTTCTCTTTTCTCTATACTTAGAAGTGTCATAGAGCTAAATATTTTAAAAGTTATTTCAAAAGAAACCACATGGAACAATAGGTCTAGACTAGTCATTACAAGAAGAGAAAAAAGATCTGAGGTGGATTCTCATTTGAATTTAGAATATGTTCAAATCCACAGTTGCATGGTTTTTTACATCAATAAGATATTATATTAAAAATGTACAAGACACCACAATAAAACACCACTGCATACTCACTGAAAGTCTGAATTTAAAGACCGAAAAATCCAAGGTTGGCATATACTGCTGGTGGCAATATAAAATGGCACACTCACTTTACAAAACTAGTACTTCCTTACAAAGTTAAACACACACCTTCCATATGATACAGCAATCCTACACTCAAGTATTCCCAAGGGAACTGAAAATGGACATCCCACACAAAGATTTATACAGGAAGGCTTAACGCAGCACTATTTACAACAACCAAAACCTGTAAACAATTTAAACAATTCCAACAGCTGGAAGGATAAACAATGTGACATGTCCATATCTACTGTGGTATATCCATACAATAGAGCTCTACCAAACAATAATAAAATAAAAAGGCACAAACTACTGATACACACAATAAGATGGATGAACGTCAAATTCATTATGTTGAATGAAAGAAGCCAGACATAAAATGTATCGCCATGATTCCATTTATATAAAATGTAGAAATTGCAAGCTAATCTCATGACATGAATCATTTCAATAGCTGCCTGGGGCTGGATCATAAAAAAAGCAAGAGAATTCCAGAAAAATATCTACTTCTGCTTCATTAACTATGCTAAAGCCTTTGACTGTGTGGATCACAACAAACTGTGGTAAATTATTAAATAGACGGGAATACGAGACCACCTTACCTGCCTTCTGCAAAACCTGTATTCAAGTCAAGAAGCAAAAGTTAGAACTGGACATGGAACAACAGACTGGCTCAAAATTGGAAAAGGCGTATGTCAAGGCTGTATATTGTCATCCTGTTTATTTAACTTATATACAGAGTACATCATGTTAAATGCTGGGCTGGATGAAGCACAGGCTGGAATCAAGGTTGCCGGGAGAAATATCAATAACCTCAGATATGCAGATGACACCACACTTATGGCAAAAAATGAAGAGGAATTATAGAGCCTCTTGATGAAGGTAAAAGAGAAGAGTGAAGAAACTGGCTTAAAACTCAACATTCAAAAACCTAAGATCGTGGCATACGGTCCCATCACTTCATGGCAAATAGAAGGGTAACAATGGAAACAGTGACGGACTTTATTTTCTTGAGCTAAAAAATCACTGCAGATGGTGACTGTAGCCATGAAATTTTAAAAAGAGGCTTGCTCCTTGGAAGAAAAAGCTATGGCGAACCTAGACAGCATACTGAAAAGCAGAGACATTACTTTGCTGACAAAGGTTGGTCCAGTCAAAACTGTGGTTTTTCCAGTAGTCATGTATGGATGTGAGAGTTGGGACCATAAAGAAGGCTGAGCACCAAAGAATTGATGCTTTTGAACTGTGGTGTTAGAGAAGACTCTTGAGAGTCCCTTGGACTGCAAGGAGATCCAACCAGTCAATCCTGAAGGAAATCAACCCTGAATATTCATTGGAAGGACTGAAGCTGAAGCTCCAAAACTCTGGCTACCTGATATGAAGAACTGACTCATTGGAAAAGACCCTGATGCTGGGAAAGATTTAAGGCAGGAGGAGAAGGGGATGGCAGAGGATGAGATGGTTGGATGGCATCACCGACTCAATGGACATGAGTTTGAGCAAGCTCCGGGAGATGGTTAAGAACAGGGAAGCCTGGCGTGCTGTAGTCCATGGGGTCGCAGAGTTGGACATGTTGTTCAGTTGAATGACTGAACAACAACTAGTGCTGGGAATGGAGGGAGAATCACACTTCAAAAGGCCACAAAGAAACTTCTGGGTGACGAAAATGTCCAGTCTCCTGACAGGTATACATATTCATCAAAACTCATTAAATTGTTCATTTAAATGAATTTACATACAACAAGCTACATTATCTCAATAAAACAGAGAAAGTCACAAGTCATCTCAAATGCAAGTTAATTTGCAAACCTTATATAATGAAACTCGATTATATTAACTGTTCATCTCTATCATTTATCCACTTTGTGCCTTTGGTTAGGTTAGCTAACGCTCATAAGCAGTGGTTTCTTAGCTATAAAAAAATTTGAAAACAAGACCTACTTGACAAAATTACTATGAGAATCAAGTGATAATTATGTTGTTGTTTAGTCACTCAGTCATGTCTTGACTCTTGGCAACCCATGGACTGTCGCCCATCAGGTCCTCTAACCACAGGATTTCCTAGGGAAGAACAATGGAGATGGTTGCCATTTGCTTCTCCAGGGGATATTCCTGACCCAAGAATTAAACAGAACTCTCCTTGGCAAGTGCATTCTTTACCACTGAGCCACCAGGGAAGTACCGAGAATTATGTACCTACTCAAAAAATGCCATCTCAATAACTTCATTCTCTTTTCTCAATATTAGTTTCGCTTATCTTCTTTCCTCAAAAAACCTCTGATATATTTATATATCTCCTCAAGTATTACTAACACACTGGAAAAAGCTCTAAACTTGTGGAGAGAAAAGACCTGAACTTCTGTCGAATTCACCATTTGGTTAGTGTTTAACACTGAGCTTCTTTATTTCTAAGACATATGAATAATTATTGGGCAATTACTATATGCAAGACACTGAACTAGGAGCTTGGAATGTAAGGTAAACACAACTGATAAGGTTCCTGCCTGTGTGCAACTTAAATTAAGTACACATTTCAAACAAACAAGCAATTAGCTGAATAACCATAAGCATGCTATGTGCTACAAATAAGGAAACCAACCTTGTCTGGGAGAAATTAAACAAACAAACAAAGCTTCCTGAAGAAAGTAATACTTAAGAAGACAAAAGAAGATACTCCATGCAAGATTTTTAAAAATACTTATTGACACATGGTATTTAATAAGCCTTATTTAAAAATTCTTTTTATAAAGCAAAGAACTACCTTTAAGATAACAACTATTAACCAAGGAGAAGGAGACGATAAGGAAAACCAATTCCAAGTAAGGAAGACCCAAGGCCTGAATGAATTTGGCAGCTTCTGAGAAGTGCAACAGTCAGTCATAAGAAGTCCAATGAGATGGTCATGGTGAGAAAAAGGGGACAAGAAGAGGCTGCGTATAAATGGCCGCCAAATAATGCAAATCTTATTAGGCATATTAAGGACATATGGTTTAGTACAGGAGACATAAGAAATCACTTTGGATCCAGTATAACCAAATGGTTTGGAAGAATTCAAGGCAGTAAACAATGAAGAGCTGACAGTAGTTAGAGCCTGGGTAAGGCAAGAGTCATTTATAAAAATAGTGATGGGTCTGTCACAGTAGATGGGTGCAGAGATGGTATCACCAGTGTCTCATAACAGACTGTATAGTGCAAAGGTGGAAAACAGAAATGACTTCTGGGTTTAGCAATTAATAAGCCAATAATGCCATTTAACGAAATTGAATACACTGAAGGAAGAGCAGGCTTGGGGGTGATGGGCAGAAGAGGAGATCATGAGTTTTTTTTGGACATGTTCAGAGTCTGCTGCCCATGAGAAACCAGAAGGGTAACCCTCTGGCTTGCCTTAAAGGGTTATCATGATGATGTTTTTTATTGTATATATAAATTATTACTAAAAATTTTAAACTGTTATCTCATATTATAAAGTCTACACAAACATAAATTTATTAGAAACTGCATCCTAATTCAAGGTCCCTCTCAGCTTCTGAATTAAAGTCAGAGAACTAGAGGGACAAGGAATAATTGCAAGATTGGCAGCTCAAGTAAATTTGGAGTAGGAAGAAAAAAGCTGATTCTTTCCTTACTTACAATAAGCGAACTAGTTTAGCAACTTGCATCCATTTATCTAAGGGAACGTTTCAGAGTCTCAAAGGAAAAATCATGAAGTATCAAGACTGGGTACTATATTAGTTTTCTTTTGATGTGTAACAACTTACTGCCAATTTAGCAGCTTAAGACAATACCCTTGATTACCTACCTCACAGCTTCTATGGATCAGGAGTCCGGGCATGGATTAATTAGGTCCTGTGCCCAGGATCCCACTAGGCTGAACATAAGGTGCTAGTCAGGGTTGCAACCTTATCTGAGGCTGGGGGTCCTCTTCTGAGCTCATTGAGGCTGTTGGCAGAATACAATTCTTTGTAGTTATAGAACTGAGGTCTTTGTATTCCTGCCAGCTACTGGACAGGGGTCACTCTCAGCTCCCAGAGTCCACCTCATGTTCTTGCCACAGACCCCACTCTTCTCACAAGAATTATGTTTTCAAGGGTAACATCTGTACTACTTCCAGCCCCTTTAAAGGACTCACCTGATTAAGTTGGGCCCACCAAGGATAATCTCCCTTTTGTGTAACTCAAAGACAAATCATTAGGAACTTTAATCATATCTGCAAGGGGATGATATTCCATCATAGACACAATCTGGCTCAAACATAAGAGGAAGAATTATAAATGTCACATGTCATTGGTGTCAGTTTAGAGTTCTGTAAGAACTCTAAATAGCAGTAAGATACCTGTAATATCAGTAAGAATATCAGTGAGAATATCAGTAAGTATATCAGTAAGATACCTGTAATAAAGATGTAATTCAAAGTAGAAAGTCACTAACCAATAAAAATGACAAAGAGAGAAGACAAAAGATATTCTATCCCATCACAAAAGTGATAAGAGATTAATAGGTGATTTCTAAAAGGAAAAGACTCCCAAGAATTCTGGGTAACACTGAATGTACAGAAGCAGGACTTCCCAGGAAGAACACAAGCTCACGTACTATGAAAGCCTGTAGTACTGAAAAAAACCAGTGAACCAGGAAGTAGCCTGGAAACTGAACACTCATATCCAGAAGCAGGGAGACCTTAAAGTTNGGGTCGGACACGACTTTCCCTTTTCACTTTCATGCATTGGAGAAGGAAATGGCAACCCACTCCAGTGTTCTTGCCTGGAGAGTCCCAGGGACGGGGGAGCCTGGTGGGCTGCCGTCTATGGGGTCGCACAGAGTTGGACACGACTGAAGCAACTTAGCAGCAGGGTTTCCCAAATAAGTAAACTTGAACCTACATATAAGGTTGAGGACAGAGGTCTCCTCCTCCATCATGTATTTCCTAAGTGCCTAATTCAAGACAAGCACTGTCCCAGGCCGTGGAACACACTACCAATGCTTGCATTCTGAGGGAGGTGCAGAAAATTAACAAGTTAACCACTGACTGACCGGAGGAGTATTAATACATCTTTTGTTACCCAAATATTATTGACTGGAGTGTTTCCAAATTCACAAATAACAAATCACCGACCATAGGCATTAGTAGCTTCTGCAAAAAATCACCAGTCAATAATGTGTTAAGGAAATGTATATATATATATTTTTTTTAATGTGTCATGAGGAAAATAAAAAACCTGCTGAGATTAAGAATGATAGGATGTGAGAAGGGGAGACAGGATGCTGGAAGAGATCGGGAAACAATAATGGGATATAGGCAGGAGACCCAGACTTGGAAGTCAGCTGCATTGAGGCTGCAGGCAAAGTTTGGTTTTGGCTGCGCTCATCTGGGAAAAGGCCACACGGGGAGCACAGAAGAGATTCCAGGACCAGACGGTGAGACACTCCATGGAGCCTTGAGAAGACTCAGAAAGAACACGAGAAAGAGAAACGGAAAACCGCTGCTGAGAGAGGCAGTGAGAGGAACACAGAAAGGCGAACACAAAATTTGCCAAGATGGAGGTCACTGGTGACCTTGAGNTTAAGAATGATAGGATGTGAGAAGGGGAGACAGGATGCTGGAAGAGATCGGGAAACAATAATGGGATATAGGCAGGAGACCCAGACTTGGAAGTCAGCTGCATTGAGGCTGCAGGCAAAGTTTGGTTTTGGCTGCGCTCATCTGGGAAAAGGCCACACGGGGAGCACAGAAGAGATTCCAGGACCAGACGGTGAGACACTCCATGGAGCCTTGAGAAGACTCAGAAAGAACACGAGAAAGAGAAACGGAAAACCGCTGCTGAGAGAGGCAGTGAGAGGAACACAGAAAGGCGAACACAAAATTTGCCAAGATGGAGGTCACTGGTGACCTTGAGGAGAGCCGACCCAGAGAAACAACGGGAGGGGAGGGGAGGAGAAAAGGAGGGCTAGACGTGGGGGGGCAGCTCCCTTCAGTCTGCAACAATCAGTTGTTTTAAACGCCATTTTAATTTCAATCAATTATAACTATTCTAATTTTTCCAGAGTTTTCATATCTAATTTACCAGTCACAATATCCCCTAAAAGAGTCAGAAATGGTAACAGCTCTATTTTTCAAATGAGAGGACCGAGGCACAGGGGACTGATTAACCAAAGAGCTTATTTTGGTCATGGGCTGCAGTGAGTATTTTGACTTTTTTTTTTTTAATCCTCATGAGATAATGTGTTCATTAGCTATCTTATTCTCCTGAAGAATAACGCACTAAACCTGAGATGCTATATTCAAGCTAAACATTCATTAAAATGAGTATCTTTCTAAGCTACCACATGGCTGCCTAAGCGGAACAATGAACCAGGGAAGAGGCTCAGAACAACAGGACGTCTGTGATTAACGGAGACACACACAAGTTTGATTTCCACCTGTTACCCTGCACACTTGGAAATCGCACCCCCACCTCCTCAGCCCAATTGCCAACAGCAGACTATATAATGAACCATCTGTACCCTGGCAGTTAGAGCCAACTGAGATGGGTTGATGGTACCAAAGAAATCTCATTTTTTTATTCCTTTCTTCCCCCTTGCGGGTTGTTAGGTTGGGTAACATTTTTAATTGCATGATGAATTGGAAGTGTTGGCAGGAACTGAACTTTTTGTCAGATTTGAGTTTTTTAATGTTACTTTGATGGTCTGTCTTTTACCATGCTCCTACAGCAGAAGGACGAGCTGACCTCAGAACCAAACCCCTGCAGCTACGTGGTGTTAAGAGAAGGGACGAAAATTTCCTGCCAGTCTCTCATGATGTGACTGAACTATTCAGCTACACCTTTTCAGGAGGAGCTGAAATGTGGATCCCACTGTGGTCCTTGGACCAGTCAGATTAACAGAATAACTGAGAAAGAATGACTGTTTTTAATGGAAAATAGGTATGACCCCCCCCCTCAACCTTTTTTCCCTGCAATATTAAAAGCACTCTTTCAGAGAAACTCTGGCTGCTAAATGAAACACTATCAAACTCGTACAATAATTGGTCATGTGATATAGTCTCTCACCAAGCATGTGATGTATCAGTTCAGTCCAATTATTTTTTAATGACTATTGTGAACATGGTCTGTTTGCTAGCTACTCTCTACCTGTAACCAGAGAGAAATGCTCCTATTTTGCTCAATACAGGTAAGTACAATAGACTGTTGCTTGAAAGTTCCATATTTCAAATAACTTTTTGAAAGAGGGGAAGTTCCTAGTCAAGATTATGATGATTCTTCAATTAACCATCCTCGCAAAATAGAAGTCCTCTATAATTTAACTGGATTTTAGTGTTTTTCAATTATACACAGCAATGCTGCCATAGGCCAGACAGCTCAAGGGCAATATTTGCACTTAATAAAGCCATGGACAACTGCAAAGAACAAAAACGTATCTAGGTATAGGCTCAACTTCAGCCAAACTTAAAAGCTAATGGAAACCTAGGAAGCTGATAATGGCTGTCAGCGGTCCTGTCCCCTTTGGGGCCCCTAACTTCTCAGTGGTAAGCTGTCCATCCTACTTTAGACCTCTGCCATCCACATTCCTCCTGTCAGCGAGTTAGTCAGTCTGTACTGAACATTTACTATACCGGGCACTGTGCAAAGCACAGGAAATAAAGAAGCATTTCCTTCTCAGAGCTTATACTTCAGTGGCAGACACAAACAGCGAGCATTAACCCACACTACGGTGCAGAAAGTGATTGGAAAGGGAACCCTAAATGTGTGAGCGCACAGCAGGGGGAGTGAGCTCAGAGAGAGGTAGACAGATGAGTGTGTGTGTGGTTTTTTGGGTGGTACACAGGAGGTGAGTGAGGGAGAGGAGGGACCGGCATGGTAAATGACAAATTTAAATAGGAAAGGTGAGTAGTGAGGAGACAAACAGAATGTATATGAAAACTACGGGGACACAACTAGTAATAACAACATTAGAGGAGGAAGGCATTAGAGTTACTGTATGCCAGGCACTTTTCTTAATGCTGTTCACAGCTTAACTCACCTAACTTTCCTAACAACTTTATGGGGTAGGCACTCTTATTTTTATCCCCATCTAGAGATAAGCAGAGGCACAGAGCTTCTGAAGCTAGGAAATCAAGAGCTAGGTTTGAAATGTAGGCAACATGGGCCCAGAATCCTCTACTCTTCACTGATTGGCTATTACTGTCTCTCAAGAGATCATGGACCACGAATGGGGAGGAAGGCAGAGAAAACCCTTCCACATGGCTAGAGCAGACTGCTTACTCACTGTGCCTACTATCTAACCAAAAAGAAGCATCTAGTGCATACTTATGTGTACTCAGTCATGTCTGACTCTGCAACCTCAAGCACTGTGGCCCACCAGGCTCCCCTACCCATGGGATGTTCCAGGCAAAAATACCAAAGCGGGTTGCCATTCTCTTCTCCAGATCGTCCCGACCCAGAGATCATATATTAGAAGCCAAGTGGAAAGGAATTATATGGGTAAATTTAAACGATTCCTTAGGCCAACTCTGAACTCACAAATTAACTCTGTGATGAAGTGGAGATATGGAAGATCTCTCTAAACCTAGATGATCTGCTACACGCCCTACCTGGCAGTTCAGCTATAATCAGTCCTATAAGAATGGGTGTTCCAAAACTACCATTGCCTTCCAAGCTTTGCAGTCCATCCTACATTGCTAGGAGGTCGCTGCCTGCAGAGGTCTGGGTCGCCTCCTCCTTTACTCCTTGTCTGACCACACAGCGGGTCACTCCTTCACTTATTCCAAATCTAACTGCTCTCCATACTCCTCTACTTCAAGATTCCAAGACATACACTTCATGTTTTCTAGAACATATAGCAATACTTTAGTACTAAATAAGATGCTGGTAAGCCAATATCCTTTTCCTTGTCCTAAAACATAGTTCTAGGTTTTTAATTCTAGAAATTAAATCTAAAGAATCATTCCCTTCCCTTAAAAAACTTAGCAATTTATGCCTAACACCTGCTTAGCTGTTAACCACTGAGTGTCTGATATTGCTTGGTTTCTGGAGGGATTTCTTTGTCTGTTTGTTGTTGGTGCACCATGGGGCATCTTAACTCCCCAACTGGGGATCGAACCTGCGTCTCCTGCATTGCAAGGCAGATTCCCTAATATTAATATTCCTCCCTTACTTTCACAACTGGATATTCAGGCTTTTATCTTTTATTTGTACCAGACAACTTCCATCCATTTCAGAGCTTGCATGTGCTGCATTTAGCAGACCTCACAAACCTTTCTTGACCGGTCACATTTCCCATGATTAGCATTCTTTTGATCACAGAGGAAAAAATGCCATTGCCGTGATTTTTTTTTTTAATTATATTTACTTATTTATTTTCTTAAGTTTTTTCTCCTTCAGATTTTAACTATTTAGTAACCACACCTAAGTATCAAATATCCTGTGTATCAAAGCTGTGTTCATCAGCACATACTATTTAAAGGCATCCTTTTTCCCTTTTCCAAATCTCAAGCATTCCTGTGATACTTCAGAAAGTATTGAAAACAATAATTAAAATAACCATGGCAGCCACAGAAGATGGGCATTCCTCTAGACGGTGACTGGAATCATGTCCGTCATCTTTAAGCAAGAGGAAGCTGCCCTCCTTTTCCTTTCACTTTGAGCTCCCACTTGAATGGTGACAGGTCTATAAATCCTGCAGCCATAGTAACAGTTTTAGCGGCTTGGTGGCAGATGCTGGGAAATGACAGAAGAAACAGATTACCAAGTCTTTAAATCTTTGCTATTGTGAAAGAATCCTATGAATGCAGACCTCAAATTAACATGCTACAAACACTTCAGGTCTTCCTCCAGAAAACGACTTTTTCCAGGGAGGGTCAGGTACCCACCTTGAAGTTCACCACTCCGACTGTACAGCTCCCTTCTCTGTTCTCGCAAGTAGGCACTCATGCTGATGGCGTGGGAGGAGGATTCGAACCTGCAATGAAACGCAGCAAAAAACACACTGTGAGGGAGCAACCAAATAGGTGGTGTCCAGCTACGTATATCCCCAAAGTATCCTACTCCATCCGCGGGATGCTCAATAGTGGTCCANTACTTACCAGGACGGTTGAGCTGATATATATATATATATATATATATATATACACATATATAAACTTGGATCTTTTAAGAAAAAGCTCTGAGAATAGTGCCTGGAACATAGAAAGCCTTTCATAAACATGAGCTTTTATCGTTGCTGTTACTACAAATATATGGAGAACAAATCATTCTACAGTCAACTGAATAATTGCTTCAGTCATAGTCACAATGCTAATAATCGATTGAATTTTCAGGAATCTTCCTGTATAACTTCTAGAAGTACATGTACAGTCTTGATAAAAATATCTTGCAGGAGAAAAGATGCAGTTACATGATCCTGACCATGTAAAAGGATTTAAGAGAGAAATTGCTGCTTGCTTATGAATAAGTCAGTCATGTGAGTATTTTCTTGTGAGCTCTAGGAAATGCAATGGACGTGCCTTCAGCAATGCTATCATAATCGGGATAGCTGAATGAGTTATGATTCAATATTCTAAAATAATCACTTCTAGCAGCAAGCAGCAGTCTGCCCTTTAAGTAAAAGGATCTGAGTTTTTTCTTCTTTCATTACCTAACATTTCAGAATAATGTATACATATATGTGTGCATGTATATGTATGTATATGAGTGTATGTATGTGTACATTTGTTTAGTCATTAAATCATGTCTGATTCTTTTGTGACCCCATGGACTATAGCCAGGCAGGCTCCTCTGTCCATGGAATTTCCCAAGCAAGAATACTGGAGTGGGTTGCCATTTCCTACTTCAGATGATTCTGACCCAGGGATTGAAACCTCATCTCCCGCTTTCCTGCATTGGCAGGCAAATTTTTTACCACTGTGCCACTTGGAAAGCCTGTATGTGTACACAGGTATTTACTAACACATTACCAAAAAAGGTAAAGAAAATAGTTAATTTAATTGAATATATTAAAACTAAGTTTTCTTTTCATATTTAATTGCTAAAATATATATTTGAAGGTGGGTGAACAGGCTTTAGAGATAAACTTGGACTCAAATACCATCTCTAGTCCTTACTTGCTCTGAGACCTCAAATAAGTACAGTAGCTGCATTATCCTGAGTTTCCTCATCTGCAAATGTACTGCATTTAACGATCTCACACGTGGTGTGATTACTTAATGTTGTAATGCTACAGGTACTTAAAACAGCACTTGGCACATAATAGAAAAACACTGTATTGACAGGAAATAAATTAAATGAACTCAAAGGGACAAGCCGCTTTCAAGAAACAGCCAGATGCAAGAAACAATTAGTCTAATATTGATTTATAGTTATATCAATTAATCAACTTCAGAAAAAAATCTACCTTCAACTTTCCTAAAGCAAAAAGTAGCCAGTGTTTCTCAACCCAAGTCCTGAGTAGATCCTAGCCAAAGCCCTTTTGTCACATCCCTAGAGGACTCTTCTGCAACATCCTTATGGTTGAATGACAAAATAAGGATGACAGTATGGAGGGACCTTGAGTAAGAAAGTTCTGTGGTATAAAAACAGGAAAAAACAATTATCAGATGGAATAAAAATTAAAGTTCAAAATCATAGACAAATTACCACTCTGTTCTTAATATGGCTCTGTGGAAAATTCTGAAAGAGATGGCCATACCAGAACACCTGACCTGCCTCTTGAGATCTGTTTGCAGGTCAGGAAGCAACAGTTAGAACTGGACATGGAACAACAGACTGGTTCCAAATAGAAAAAGGAGTACATCAAGGCTGTATATTGTCACCCTGCTTATTTAACTTACATGCAGAGTACATCATGAGAAACACTGGGCTGGAAGAAGTACAAGCTGGAATCAAGATTGCCAGGAGAAGTATCAATAACCTCAGATATGCAGATGACACCACCCTTATGGCAGAAAGCAAAGAGGAACTAAAGAGCCTCTTGATGAAAGTGAAAGAGGAGAGTGGAAAAGTTGGCTTAAAGCTCAACATTCAACAAACTAAGACCATGGCATCTGGTCCCATTACTTCATGGTAGATAAATAGGGAAACAGCAGAAACAGTGGCTGACTTAATTTGGGGGGGGATCCAAAATCACTGCAGATGGTGATTGCAGCAATGAAATTAAAAGATGCTTACTCCTTGGAAGGAAAGCTATGACCAACCTAGACAGCATATTAAAAAGCAGAGACATTGCTTAGCCAACAAAGATCCATCTAATCAAGACTACGGTTTTTCCAGTGGTCCTGTATGTATTTGAGAGTTAAACTATNAAAAGATGCTTACTCCTTGGAAGGAAAGCTATGACCAACCTAGACAGCATATTAAAAAGCAGAGACATTGCTTAGCCAACAAAGATCCATCTAATCAAGACTACGGTTTTTCCAGTGGTCCTGTATGTATTTGAGAGTTAAACTATAAAGAAAGCTGAGTGCTGAAGAACTGATGCTTTTGAGCTGTGGTGTCGGAGAAGATTCTTGATAGTCCCTTGGACTGCAAGGAAATCCAACCAGTCCATCCTAAAGGAGATCAGTCCTGAGTGTTCATTTGAAGGACTGATGTTGAGGCTGAAACTGCAATACTTTGGCCATCTGATGCGAAGGGCTGACTCATTGGAAAAGACCCTGATGCTGGGAAAGACTGAGGGCAGGAGGAGAAAGGGAGGACAGAGGATGAGATGGTTGGATAGCATCATCGACTTGATGGACATGGGTTTGGGTGGACTCCTGGAGTTGGTGTTGGACAGGGAAGCCTGGCATGCTGCGCAAAGAGTCAGACACAACTGAGTGACTGAACTGAACTGACTTGAACTGAGTTAGAGAAAATGGAGATATTTATATGACCTTATTTGAATGCTTGCAAATGTTTACTGAAAAATAAAATGTAATGAAAAAATATTTCAGCATTAGAAATGCTGATTAAAAATTATATTAACAGAACTTATTGTTGTGATTGAAAAGTTAAAAGTGCAATAGTCTAGAATCCAGGAAAATCTCAATTGTGACAGAGAAAAGTAATTTATGAAAATTTTCATTTATTAAAGTGACTAAATCATGGAATGTTTAAAAATATTTATTTTCATATTTTCAGTTTAAAAATAATTTAATCTTGACAAGCTACATATGTGTTATATTTAAATTTAATTTATAAAAGTAGATAAAATTGGGCTTGTCAGAATAGTAATTGGCTATTATAAACAGTGCTGCGATGAACATTGGGGTACATGTGTCTCTTTCAATGTCCATCAACAGATGAATGGATAAGCAAGCTGTGGCATATATACACAATGGAGTATTACTCTGCCNGATGGCATCATGGACTCGATGGACGTGAGTCTGAGTGAACTCCAGGAGTTGGTGATGGACAGGGAGGCCTGGTGTGCTGCGATTCATGGGGTCGCAAAGAGTCGGACATGACTGAGAGACTGAACTGAAGTGAATGGCTGCTTGCGGTTATACATGAAGAATTTTGTTTTTAAATAAATGCTAGATTTACAGACAGAATTAACACATCTCCTATTATCAGCTTCTCCATTTATCCAACTAGCTACTTTCTGAAACATCGAGATCGTTCTAGATACTTAATAGGGTAGATCCTTTTAGTGTCTTTCAGCTTACAAAATGCTCACCTCACATAAGGACTGTTTCCCAACCATTAATGGACTTGGGAGGAGCCAGGCCTGTACCCTGGGATCTCTCTAGGTCAGAGCCTACTTTGCCAGGGAAACAGCCAACCCTCAATCAGCTAGTCAAATTTCTCTCTCCTAGGAATGTGTTAGTGGAATACAGTCTGTGCTGGTGAATGTAAGTGAGGAGATGTAAATACCCTGGGGCAATCATCTTTTACCACGTGGATGAAAAATCACAGAAAGCCAATTTGCACAGAGAGAATAAAGAATGAACCAGAGGACCAGAGAGAAATCAGAAGACTCACAGGAGAGAGATTCACAGTTTGCAAACTAAGTTTTCCACAGTGCAAAATGTCTCAGACTGATCTGATAAGGTCTTAGACTTTCTACCCTTGGGTCCTGCAATATATCCTTACAGTCTTCAGTATGTTTTCCTTATTTTTTCCTTATGTAATCTGAATGAGTCTTTGTTTCTTCACTAAGCTATCTCTGGATAAATGAATATATACTAATATGTATCTATGTATATATCCTATGTATACAGAATATATTCTATGTGTATATTTTATCTATAAATGAATATATACTAATAATATACTAATATGCCTCTAGTGACATTTATATCACAAATACTATTTTTGTAAAACACTGTATCTTATGAAAACAGGAGTAGTGGTTTGCACAGATTTCAACCTCTGCAACTAGGAGAGCCGTTCTCCGGGCTACAACCTTCAAATGTTCAATGATTTATATCAAAGCCATACTGTATTTGTGTCCTCCTACCAGCCCCCTCCCCACCATGAATCTGAGAATTAGATTACTACACGGTGGCAGCAGTACTAAGGTGAAAAAAAAAAAAAATCACCTTGAGCTCCCACTATGAACTAAGGCTCAACTTTCTTATGTGGTACCTTGTATACGCCTATAATACTGCGGTTTTTAATAATTTGCTGTTTTAAAATACAGATGCCCAGGAGTTTCTGTTCTAAGGACAGAAAGTGGCTTTCAGTGGATTAACCCTCATACTGATAATTATAAAAGCTGAAAAAAAAAATTTAAAAATAAACTCAGAAGTTGAAGTCCTTATAGAGGAACCAAAGTAGGCAGTAACTTTGGTTATGACCCTTGGAAGAAAGGAAGCACACTAGGTGAGCTCCCTCGGCTTTCCCCAGAGAATCCCTTCCAGGGACCACGGAGTAAGAGTAGAAACCAAGCAGAAACTCCAGGCTCTCTGGATGGTGGGCACAAGGCCAAGGTAAAGGGAGACCAGGATGTCCAGAATTTGAGAAGAGAAATTTGGAGGAAGAGGAGAAGCAAAATCAGAGTAGTCCACCCCTCAGACTATCACCTTGATTCCAGACAGGCTAAACAGTAAGACTGAAACAATATAATGATATTTTTAAAAATGAGGACCACTATTTACAATTACTAAAAACTATCAGATTTCCCCCATAAGGTTGCTAATGAGTGAAATACTTGTAACAAAGAAAAATAGAAAAAGTTATCTTTTGAAAATAGCAATCTTATTTCCCTATTATAAAAAGGCTAAAATATTCTGCCATAAGAAAACCAGTCATTCTGCAAATAAAAGGCTGCCTGCTTAACTATACTCATTATCAGTGGCAATTGTATCATTAAGACTACTATGTATATGGTCTTGTGAACAGTTCCTTAGTGTTCAGAGTAAAAGAAACCAAAAAATTTCAAGAGTTACACAAGTATTTTCTGGTCCTCTGTCAAATTCCTGATAAGTCTCAAAGCTCCCCTCAGTCCCCTCAAAAGAAGAGTTTTTAGCAAAGAAATCCCAATTTTAAAAGAAAGTCTTCATTTACTTTAAATTAAATATATTTACTTAATACGTAAAATGTGCAAAGTATTGTCCTGGATATGAAAACAAGACTAAAAAAAAAATCCTAATATCAAAACAAGTGAATTTTACTGCAAATAAATTAAAATTTTAAGGGAATTAAAAGTCAAATCAAGCCAAATCAATCAAACCTTCCCTCAATGTGCTTATCTAGTCATACAGACACAAGAATGACTACAACACAAGAGAGAAAGTAGAAAAGCATTGGGTCAAAGAAATTGTTGTGAGCATTTACAGAAGGATAAGATTGCTCCCACCCAGGTGGTTCAGTGGGTAAAGATTCCACCTGCAATGCAAGAGACATAGGAGACACGGGTTTGATTTCTGGGTCGGGAGGATTCCCAGGAGGAGGGCAAGGCATCCCACTCCAGCATTCTTGCCTGGAAGAATCCCATGGACAAGTGGAGCCTGGTGGGCCACAGCATATAGGGTTGCAAAGAGTCAGACATGACTGAAGTGATTGAGCATGCATAGGACAATAAAGAGTTTCAAGATCACGGCACTATAGGACAAAAATATAATCTTATAATGTATAAAAAGCAAAAAAAAAAAAGGCAGAAAGGACAGAAAAAATAAAGAAACGGTGTTGGGAAAATTTCAGGTGTCTTCAGTTAACCACAAAATAGTTCAGGTAACATAAAAATGAAGCCTGAGAGAGAAGCCTGGAAAAGGGGTAAATTCACAAACTTCTCATGGTCGGTACTGAAGTCAAATACAGAATGCGGAGGCAGGAAAAGCTTTCAATAGGTAAATAAAATGTTGATGGATATACTCTAAGTAAATTAATCTGCTAGCACATACAATAATAGATTAGAAGGCAATGGGATTTGCAGGGGACAAATGAATGATTAAGGAAATAAGACAAAGGGAGGGGACAAGGAAAAAAAATCTACCAAGATGAATTTTAAAAAATAAAAAGGATTTTAAGCTAAAGTAATGGCAATGAGACTTTACAATTAGGCATACATTTCTGAGTTGATGTCTAGAAAAAATATGAAAAAAACTTAACCAGCTACTCTAGAAGGAAAGAAGACAAGTTTTAAAACGGCAAAAAAGACTGCACATTCAAGGGACTAAATAAATATGGTTCCATGAACATTGATCATGAATGCAGTAAAAATGAGTTTGATAGGAACAATACATTTAGTTTGGAATATAATCCCTTGTCAAGCATATGAATATTCATGTGCACCCTCAAATACATAATTGTGAAAGGGGAAATAATGCTGATGAGATTTCCTTGATTTATACACTAATTAACTTCCATTAGGCCTGTTAAGTGTTTGTCTAGGAGTTCTCTGAAGGATACTGTGAAGGACATATATTTTTGAATATTTGTAATCTGATTTTATCCTTTATTTTTAGAACAGCATTGCTGGGGCACAATTTACACACCATAATTGTCATGTATAGTTCAACAGTTTTTAAGTAAATGTATAGGTTGTGCAGGGGCTTCCCTGGTGGCTCAGAGGTTGAAGCGTCTGCTTCCAATGCGGGAGACCTGGGTTCAATATCTGGGTAGGGAAGATCCCCTGGAGAAGGAAATGGCAACCCACTCCAGTATTCTTGTCTGGAGAATCCCATGGACTGAGGAGCCTGGTGGGTTGCAGTCCACGGGGTCACAAAGAGTCGGACACGACTGAGTGACTTTACTTACTTACTCATAGGTTGTGCAACCATCACCAGAGGCATTTTAAAATACTTCTAACATTCCAAAAATTTCCCTTATTATGTTATAGCTTTTTTACAGAGCCTTTTATTAGATTGAGAAAGTTCCTTTCTAGTACTAGTTTGCTGAAAGGTTTTGCTTTTGTCTTTTCAGTCATCAGTGGGTATCAGGTGTTTTCCAGTGTCTACTGAGATAATTGCATGGGTTTTCCCATTATTCTATGAATATGGCATATTACAATCTTTTTCTGGTAAATCCCAGTTAACTGTGGTATATAACACAGTTTCTACGTTAAAGGACTCAATTTGTTAGTACTTCATTTGAGGTTGTTGCATCTATGTTCACGAAGGATATTGATCTATAGTTTCCTCTGCTATCTCAAATTTTTATCAAGGTAATAATGGACTCACAAGGATATGCTGAAAAATGTTTCCTCATCTCTGTTTTCCAAAACAGAAATTGGTATTATTTCTTCTTCAAATGCTTGATAAAATACTTGTATACTTATGTATGTGCAGGATATTTTTTAATTATTTAATTTATAGGCATAACTTGAAGATACTGTGGGTTCAGTTCCAGACCATTCCAATATAGTGAATATAGAAATAAAGCAAGTCACATGATTTTGTTTCAAAGAGCATGTAAAATGTATGTTTACACTATACATGTACAATAGCATTATGTCTGAAAAATGTACATACTGTAATTTTTAAATAACGCTATTGAACATATAGCACCAACAGACTTCCTCAACATAGGATTGCCACAAACCTCCAATTTTTAAAAAATGCAATGTCTGCAAAGCTCAATTAAACAAACTGCTATAAAATGAGGAATGCCTATATTTACTGTAGGACAATTTAGATTTTCTATTTCTTCCTGAACTAGTTTCAGTATTTTGTTACTTTCTAGGAATTTGTCCACTTCGTCTAAGTTGTCCTGCTGGGGTTATTGATCACAATCTTTTTAACTTTTATATGGTAAACAGTGATGCCTTCTCTTTCACTCCTAATTTCATCATTTTTTGAGAGTTCTCCCCTTTTTAATTTATCAGTCTAAAGATTTATTAGTTTTTGATCTTCTCAAAGAACCAATTTTAACATCATTACTTTTTTAAAATTTTCTGCTGACTTTTCACTCTAATCTTTATCATTTTTGTCCTTCTGCTTGCTTTGGGTTTCATTTTTCCCCCTCCTTTTTCAAGATCTTAGCGTACAAACTTTGATTGTTGGATCTTACATCTTTCTTTTTACACCCACAGTGTATTTAGAACTTTGTTGTTTTACTTAAAAATATTTTGAGACGTGCCAAAATTTCTTCCTGTTGTTTATTTAATTCTATTCTGGATGGAGAACATACTTTTTGTGATTTCAATCCTTTTAAATGTACTGAGACATGAACTTCATAGTCCATGATCTACCATGATAGTCAATGTACATGAAAGAATCTGTATTCTGATGGTGGTAGGCAGGGGTACCATCTGTCATTTTAAGTCATGGCACTTGATAGTACAGTTCAAGTTTTATAGGTTTTATGTCCAGTTGATCCACTAATTATTTTAAAAGAGTATTATCTTCAATTTACAATTGTTGAATTTTTCACTGATTTCAATTCTGTCAGTTTTTCCTCATGCATTTTAGATCCTATAGCATTTTCATTTTTTATTTATTGCTCACCCATTAAAAAAAACAAAAACAAAAAAAAAACAGAAGGCAATGAGGCTATGATAGGGGAAAACACAGATGTGGTCTCAGTGCCCAAAGGCATACTGCTAACTACGGTTTTATAATATTCTCTGCCCATTTCACTGAAACATATTGTAAGGGTCATTCTATACATTTGTAACACTTTCTCCTGTTTTCTCATCAAAGTTGACACAAGCTCCATGATTTTCTTACACCATTACAAAATGTTAGCTGCTGATGGTAACAGTCTTACCTTGCACTAACACTTACATGTTCCATCATGATATATTTATAATTCCTTTTACCATTACACAGTCTTTCTCAGTCTCCTTAATTTCAATGACTTCTGCGTATTACTCTTTGACATTCTTTCTTCTTTGGAAATACTCCAACATCTCCAATTCTGAATTCTCAACTCTGACCAATATTTTATCTCCTCCCCCAAAATACATACACCTCTTCTTTCTCAGTTTAAGCTAAAATTCTATTAACAGAAAGACTGATCTAGACATAGGAATCACCTGAAGAATTATTTTAAAGATTAACGTGCCCCACCTTAGAACTATAAATTGAGTGGGCAATTCAGAAATACAAAAAGTATGTGCTTAAAACAAAACCGACCACTTAACCAACTATGTGACCCTGGCAAGATACTTAACCTTGCTAAACTGTGTTTCACTCAACTGTGAAATAAGTGTAACAGTACAATCTGCTTCACAGAGCTAAAATAAACACACAAAAATGCTTGGCATACTCCTTTCCCAATTTGGACGCAGTCTGTTGTTCAATGTCCAGTTCTAACTGTTGCTTCTTAACCTGCATACATATTTCTCAGGAGGCAGGTAAGGTGGTCTGGTATTCCCATCTCTTTAAGAATTTTCCACAGTGTCTGGCGAGTTTCAAATCAGGAAAGGAGTATGTCAAGGCTGTATACTGTCACCCTGCTTATTTAACTTACATAGAGTACATCATGAGAAAAGCCGGGCTGTATGAAGCATAAGCTAGAGTCAAGATTCCTGGGAGAAAAATTAATAACCTCAGATATGCAGATGTTACCATCCTTATGGCAGAGAGTGAAAAAGAACTAAAGAGCATCTTGATGAAAATGAAAGAGGAGAGTGAAAAAGTTGGCTGAAAACTCAACATTCAGAAAACTAAAGTCATAGTATCTGGGAACAGTGGAAACAGTGACAGACTTTATTTTCTTGGACTCCAAAATCACTGCAGATGTTGATTGCAGTCATAAAATTAAAAGATGCTTGCTCCTTGGAAAAAAAGCTATGACCAACCTAGACAGCGTATTAAAAAGCAAAGATATCACTTTGCCGGCAAAGGTCCGTCTAGTCAAAGCTATGGTTTTTCGAGTAGTCGTGTATGGATGTGAGAGTTGGACTATAAAAGAAAGCTGAGCGCTGGAGAACTGATGCTTTTCAACTGTGGTGTTGGAGAAGACTCTTGAGAGTCCCTTGGACTGCAAAGGGATCCAAACAGTCCATCCTAAAGGAAATCAGTCCTGAATATTCATTGGAAGGACTGATGCTAAAGTTGAAACTCCATTACTTTGGCACCTGATGCAAAGAGCTGATTCACTGGAAAAGACCCTGATGCTGAGAAAGATTGAAGGCGGGAGGAGAAGGGGATGACAGAGGTTGAGGTGGTTGGATGGCATCAGCGACATATGAGTTTGCCCAAGTTCCAGAAGTTGGTGATGGACAGAGAAGCCTGGCGTTCTACAGTCCATGGGGTCACAAAGAGTCAGACACGACTGAGCCCCTGAACTGAATGGAAAATGCTTGGCTCACAAATGCTACTACCTCTGAGGAGGAGGCTCAGAAATTTGTTTTCTTAAATGAATCCCAAGGCCCAGGTAACTAACATATTACCCTTCTTAATCCAAGAACCTTGGTTCCCCATCTTTATTTTTTTGCCATATAAATTACATTTATTATATAAAGAGATCCTGTAACTTGGTATGAGAAAGACAGCAACTCCAATAGGTATCACAAGGGCAAAGGACATTAGCATTTGATTAAAGAGGAACACAGCTACTCAAAAAACACAAATATTTAACCTCATTAGTAATTAAGGAAGAAATTCGTTGGTGGTCCAGTAGTTGAGAGTCTGCACGCCAATGCAGGGGACACTGGTTCGGTCCCTGGCCCAGGAAGATGCCACACACTGCGGAGCAACTAAGCCCCTGCACCCCAACTACTAAGCCTGCACTCTAGAGCCCAGGAGCTCCAACTACTAGCCGGTGTGCCTCAACTATGGAAGTCCACGCACCATAGACCCCAACAAGAGAAGCCACCACAGTGAGAAGCCGGTGTTCTCAATCACTAAATGTAGGTTTCTGCTAATATGTATCACTAAACTTGTGGAATGTTTTCACTTTAGTGAATTTGACTACATCATTTGTCTTAAGTATTTGAATGTCCAGTATCCTTACTCTTATTATTGGTCTCTCCCATTTTAGCTACATCTACACTTCAGATGATTCTCAAATCTTCCTCTGCCATCATACTGTAATTTTTCCAAGCTCCAGAGATGCACTCTCGCTGCCTACAAGAGGGTCTTGTCACAGTAAGGAAGTGAGCACAGCACAGCAGACGTTATGAAAGTATTGGGGCGTGGGCTCAACAAACAGCCTGACCAAGCAAACTCTTTCTCACCACCCCCCTTCAAAAACAGAAAGGGGGAAAGAAGGAAGAAAGAAAGGTCCCTTTAGTTTCCCTCTTTGTTAGAACTACTGTTATTTCTCTGACCTCCCAAGACCATAACCTGTAATTAGTTCTCACTCCTCTCCGTCTTACTCTCCAAATCAACTGTCAAGTCCTGTATTACACTACACATCTCATGTCCTTTTCCTCTTTTAGTATTTTCATTCCGATCCTCATGTCTTTAAATCTCATCCTCATTATCCTTCACAGAGCTTAGTCCAACAATCTCGCAACAATCTCTCATCCTCCTTACACCTCTTATGACCATCTATCCCACAACCCACTATGCTCATAACAGAGCTTAGCACCATCATTCTGTTCAAACCCTTCAATGGCATCCTCCTTGCCAGTAAATAATCTATATCTTCTCTGTCATTCAGCACCTTCCACAACCCTAACTGACTTCTACAACCATATTTCCTATTCATTGTTTTTACATAATTATCATTTGGTTAACCTAGATAGTTTCATATTCCACAAGTAATTCCCCAGGGTTTTCATCATGTCTAAGTTTATCCTTTTTTTCCCCCTGCTTGTAACTACTACTACCATTAATCAAACATGGGAGAATGAGATAAAGTGAATTTAAGTATTAACTTGACTGATTTTTAACATAGTACACACGTGCACCATCCAGATGCTACTGATCACAGCCCACATGCCCAATGGAGATGCCAATCCCATGCATGCAGAAGCAGAAGCTGGTCTTACATCTTGGAAGTTTTAGATTCTTATGGAGGTACTGTCTCTACTTTCTTTTTTCCCCAGTGTTCTGTCACTTACCCTTAGTCTTACAGTAGCTGCCTTTACCTTCACAGCAAATATAAATGTGTAACATGTGCTGGTGAGTAGAAGAGACTTTTTGTATCCTTTTTACTACCTGAAGGTCAATATCCCATCAGTAGGCTGACAGACAAATTGAGACAATTAGACAATCAGTGAGCATATATCCAAAGGATACTATCTTATTTTTCTGGTTGTCACATCCTTACCACTTTCATTTTCGATTAACACCAGACATTAATAATTCATATCTCATAGTGGGGAGAAAAGTACATATGTGCAAACTGTTGTTTAAAAAAAAAGCTTCAGATTGATCTAACTCATATTTTACCATTGGATGTGTGTATCTATTTGTCTCTAACTGTTCCTGGACTTCTCTCTTAAACTCCCAACTGAGAAACTAAACATGAACAAGAACACTGTGCGAAGAAGCCAAGGTCCCTACCTTCCGGGAGGTTACCATCTATCCTAACAGTTAACTATGGTATCTTGCTCTCATTAAAATCCACACTGCAGTCTGCAGCTCTCAAGGATTTTATCTTGTGGTTATTTGCCTTTTCTCCTGCCACTCAGTTCAAGCCATGTCTTTTCTTTGTGTCTCTGTTAACATCTAGCACAGTGCCTTGAACAAAGTAGATGCTCCCTAGTAGGTTACCTAAATTGAAAGTAAGATGCTTGAAAGGGCAGCTACTTATTGATGTTTTACATTCACAGGCGAGCTCCTTGGGGTAGAACTATAACACCCATGGTGAAACCAGGCTTTTTGAGGTACGTTAATTTACTCATAGCACAGGAATACCATTTATTAAATTTCTGCTCCAATGAGATAAGTGCTACCCTAATGACCTGAAAGAGTTAATGCATCTTGGAAAAGACCCAAATTGCTCTCTGGAGACAGTTTATTCAATTAAGTGGCTATGACCCAGAATTTTCAATTAGCAGTTCAGTTACTAGAGCCTCCTTCATATTGGTTATCTGTAATCTGTGAACACTGACACACCTACCAAAAAAAAAAAAAAGAAAAACAATGCTTCCTTATAGTTCATTCAAAATGGATTATTTAGGACTAACAAGTGCAGATTCAGACTCGATTAACGTCTTATTTTGTACCTACTGAGTGCCAGGAACTATGTTAAGTACATTTCCATTAGGGCTTGAGGGAAATACTGTTAAGACTGGGAGATAACAAGATTTGGAGGCACTGAGAAGTACAAAGCACAAGGAGAAAGCAGCTCCTTTGATTAAGGGGTCCACAAAGACTTCAACCGAATTCCTCTAAGGCTCTTTAGAACCTGGCTTCTATCTCTCTGATCACATCTTACACCCCTCTGCACAAACTGTGCATATGGCAAATTCAGTGAATACTCACTGCTGGCATACATGTAACATTACATCTACCTGGAAGGATCTTCCCACTCGCCTAAAGGCTAGTCTTCCTTAAAGAACCAGTTCAGTTCAGTTCAGTCGCTCAGTCGTGTCCGATTCTTTGCGACCCCATGAATCGCAGCACGCCAGGCCTCCCTGTCCATCACCAACTCCCAGAGTTCTCTCAAACTCGTGTCCATCAAGTCGGACAGGCCATCCAGCCATCTCATCCTCGGTCGTCCCCTTCTCCTCCTGCCCCCAATCCCTCCCAGCATCAGAGTCTTTTCCATTAGTCAACTCTTCGCATGAGGTGGCCAAAGTACTGGAGTTTCAGCTTTAGCATCATTTCTTCCAAAGAAATCCCAGGGCTGATCTCCTTCAGAATGGACTGGTTGGATCTGCTTGCGGTCCAAGGGCCTCTCAAGAGGCCCTACAGTTCAAAAGCATCAATTCTTCGGCGCTCTGCATTCTTCGCAATCTAACTCTCATACCCATACATGACCACAGGAAAAACCATAGCCTTGACTAGACGGACCTTAGTCAGCAAACTAATGTCTCTGCTTTTGAATATGCTATCTAGATGGTCACAACTTTCCTTCCAAGGAGTAAGTGTCTTTTAATTTCATGGCTGCAGTCACCATCTGCAGTGATTTTGGAGCCCCCCAAAATAAAGTCTGACACTGTTTCCACTGTTTCCCCATCTATTTCCCATGGAGTGATGGGACTGGATGCCATGATCTTTGTTTTCTGAATGTTGAGCTTTAAGCCAACTTTTTCNAGTGATTTTGGAGCCCCCCAAAATAAAGTCTGACACTGTTTCCACTGTTTCCCCATCTATTTCCCATGAAGTGATGGGATTGGATGCCATGCTGCCTTATAAGCATGGAAAAAAATTCTAGTTCCTAGTACTCTTGGTCCATCTTTTCCTAAGATTGCATTTATTTGTTTAACATATGAGACACCACCAAAATTTCAGTCATGTCACCATGACAGTTAATGCAGTAAAATAATATTTTTAAATGATTCAACAATTTTTAAAGAAAACTGTCGTCACAGCCATCAGCGGCAAATCAAAGAATTCTGGCTGGCGTTTATCATCAAAATCTTCATATTGGCATCAGAAATCCACACAACAAGCAGGTTTACAAATAACGCTTCAGGCAGAAAAATCACTTACTAAGCTGTGTCCTTCTCTTCTTTGTGACAAGAAAGAGATTGCCTGGCAAACAGTAGCAATCCTCGAGGGCTGGCAAATCCCACGTGCCTACACCATCTTTCTAGGTTAAAACACTTGCCTTCGATTTTCAGTGGGTTAGTGGAAAGTGTCTAGTCTTTGAAAGGCAGATCATTAAAATGTATACAACTCTTTTTCCTGAGACTGTGTAGGAGTGAATACTATCAGGNTGGGTAGTGGAGGAGTGGGGAGAGAAAACGTTTTAAATGAAAATTTGATTTAAAAAAATTAAAGCTATCCTTCAGTTACCTAGCTTAAGTTTTCTGACTTCTCACTGCTGGAATTCTGTGAAACATACAGATGGTCGAGAAGAATTTCTGTTGATGGTTTTGGATACACATTTCTTAATGTGGAAAAACCCTTGCTTTGTTAGGGTGGTCTGCAGCGCAATCTACAATTACAGCTTGCATTTCGTGTCTAGTCACAAGGCGACGAGTTACTTTTCCAGGACAATTTCAGGGTCTCTCCAAATGGGAAATAATTCTGTAACTGAGAAAGGACTCAGCGTTTAGGTGAGAACTGGGGACACCCAGGTAACCCCACGTCGAGGGGGACTGTCTCTTCCCTCTCCAACCTGCATGCCTGGTGGCCCTGGAGCCTCGGTCCCCCTCAACGCGGCCCGGCCGCCGGCAGAAGCCCACTGGGTGCAGACCGCAGGCCCGCCACTGGAGGGCGCGTGGACGCTTCCAAAGAGCTCGGAAGCGCCTGCAAATCCAGGGCGCGGGGACCGGAGCGCGCAGGGGGAAAGACGCGATCTTTCCTTTCCTGTGCTCAGAAGTACGGGGGAGAGCCTGCAGGCTCGGGAGCCGAACCTGGCTGCATTCCTGGGATCAGGCCTTCCCACTAAGGCAGCGAATCCCCTGGAGTGTCAGGCAGACGGGACCCCAGCGGCCCCCCGGCCCCGCGAGGCCGTCTCCAGGCGCCGCGGCGCCGCGCGCCCCGCTCGCCTCCCCGGCGCTGCCCGAGTCCCGGGGCGCGAGGCCTGCCCGGCTCTGGGGCGGCCACGCGTCGCTGGCGGCCAGGGTCGGGGGCGGTGCGGGGCCCGAAGCGCTGCAGCCTTACTCTGGGAGCCCGGGGACGGAAGACGCGTTCCGACCATGAGAGCACTCCTTCCCTGCCCTCCATTTCTTTTCCTGCACCGGGTTCGTGCAGACCCTTTCTCCTCTGGGCGGTGCGCACTGAACCGGCCTCGGAGCTGAACGAGGAAAGGTGTTTCGGGTGTGTGTAGGGTGGTCCCTGCTGCATTCAACGTCCTCCCCGCTGTGGGTTCGCACTGAATTGTAATCACTGTAAACTGATTTTCTCGACTTAAAACACTGATTTTCTGGACTTAAAAAAAAAAGTGTTTTCAAAGCATCACTTTAAAGAAAACTCGCCCTTGCTGCCCGGGGACCTTGAAACCCCTGGTAGGAAGAGGGGAATTCAAAGGCACCTGAGAGATGCTCGGGTCTCCAGATAAGCCGGGCGGCGCGTCGGGAAGACCCGGGCGGAGATTCACGAGAACACGGGGTCCCGGTGGTCCCCCTGCCCCCTGCCTGCGGAGAGTTTGTTATTGTTACTCGAGGGGCTCCGGAGACGGACTTCGGCTTTCCGGCGGCAGGGTGGGATAACCCGTCCCTTTGTCATGAAAGAACCCCCTCGTCTCAGGTAAAGAGACGTCAGGACCATTCCGCAGCCAAGACGGGGGGAAAAAAAAGTCAGCACCCAAAGGGTTACGCGCGGCACAGCTGGCTTCGCGCGAAGGAGAGGGCGCCCGCGCACTCCCAGTAATTCAATTAGTCAGGTTTCTAGAAGGTGGGGCCCGGGA
>SJYV01001971.1:987320-1054836 GCA_006410875.1 Neotragus pygmaeus
GCGAGGAGAGCAGGCGGCCCCCCCAGTCCGTCTGGTCCTGGCGCTCCTGGAGGTGGGGAGGACGCTCCCCCCTCCTGCGCCGCCCGGTGGGCGCAGGGGGCCAGAAAGTTTGATGGAAGGCCGGGTCGGGGCAGGCTGGCCGAGCTAGCTGCCCGAGTTGCCCGCCCCCGGAGGTGGGAGCCCCGGGTCCGGAGGCACGCGCGCGGTCCCCTGGAGCCAGTTCTCCGGCGCCGCCCGAGACCGCCGGGTACGCGGGGAAGCCGGGGACTCGCGCCCCGGGCCGCCCGCGGCCGGTCCTGGCTCACTGCCCCGAGACGTGGGGCGCGGGGACCTTGTCCGCAGGGCCGGGAGGCCCCCGCCGGGTCGAGGGCAGGTCGCAGCTCTCCTTTCGCCCGGGCAGCGGTCGGCCCCGCTGGGCCCACTTTGCTCTGCGTCTCCGGGACCGAGGCCAGCTTCCAGCGGTGGGCTGGTCTCCGCGCCCTCCGTGGAGGAGGGAAACAGCCTCGATTATACCGAAAACCCCAGCTTTTTTTTTTTTTTCCCCTCCCCTGGGCTGGAGTGGAAGTTGGGAGGCCAAGGAAAGAGTTCGCGGTCGCTGCGCGCGTGGGGAGAGGCGCTGGCCGGCGCCTCAGTTTTTCCTCGCTCCCCGTGGCCCTCTCCGCCGGCCTTTGTTACTTTGGCACCGGACGGCTTTCCCCGCCTGGAGGAAGGTCCTCTCCGCTGCAGACAGGGAGATCTCCCTACTAGCGGTCCACCGGCAGCCGAACGGGGAGAGAGTACCCCCCTCCACACACACACACCCCTGCTGTCCCAGGAAAGACAAGTCACACCCCAGACCTGATTACAGCGCCTGGCCCAAGTGGAGACATCCCTCAAAGTTTGGCTTTTAAAAAAACACATCTCCTGGAGATGGGTGATGGGATGGGAAACTCATTTCTTCTCTGACATGCCACTTACCACTATTAGGAAAAAAGACAAGAGAACCATCCTGCCAGAGGAGATGCCTTTTATTAAAGCTGACAAGACAGATAGGGCGAGCTTTCCAGTTGTGATGGTGTTAAAAGCAAGTCTCATTATGTTGGTTTTATTCCCCTTTGGGCTTTATTAAACAGCATATTCGAAAGAGAGGAATTTATGTTTTAAACTTTAGTGCCTTATTAAATAAAACAGCAGTGAAATTGGTTCGTTGAATTTGGGACATTTCGCTCTTGCTTTTCTTTTCTCCACCCCAAACTTCACAGGGTAATCTTTTTTTTCTCATGGTATTCATTTATTGGAATACTTGGGAGTTCCACTCGTCCTGGAAGCATCAGCAACGTCCGCAGTCTACCCCTCCTTCTTAACCTGTCAGGCTAGTCTGAGTTAGTTCGAGGACATTTTATCTTAGGTTATCTCTGTTTTATGCTTTTGATACTGTTGTTTGGTTTGAGATTAGCACATTGATTTTTGTCACAGGTCATGTTTTTTAATAGATCTGCCCTGCCGTGGAAAACTCTCTTGTTCAGGATGCCATGGTGTCTTTGAAGCTGCCCAAAGTTAATCTGTAGAATTTTAAAATACCAAGAGTATTCTGCAAGTCAGTGTTCTAATTTGAAGCTTGTGGAAATACTGTTTATTTGATCATTATCAATTTGATAATGTTTAAAAGGAAGAATGATGTACCTTCACCCAAGAGATTCAACTGTAATTTCAGTATTCTTAGGGATTTGTGACTGTGTTTGTCTTTCTGTGTTACTGCAGTAAAGCTTACTTTTAAAAGTAATATTTTAAAGCTAGGCACAGGTAGGCAGATTTCTCTTAGAAATGTTGGTGCTTTTTTGATGAATGAAGAAAAGTCAGCTTGGATGTAATTTAAAAGGAGCCAAATGCAAAATAAGTAATTTAGAAACAAACAGCTTATCACAAAAGGTAGTGAAAAAATAGTTTAGAAAATTTGAAGAGGTCTACTAATTTAAGTTTTTTGTTTTACATTCTCTTTTCATCTATTGTTTTTATGTAAAGTAAGCTAGCCATGCCTTTTGATTTTACATGAATCCTGTCTTTTAAGATTTTGCTAAATGAATAATATTATATGAAGACTTCAGTCTTTTTTTTTTTTTTTTAGAAGACTTCAGTCTTGTAGAAAAAAGTAGAGAACTTTAATTGCAACTTAAACAGACTTAAGAGATTTTTCTCCTGGAAGAAAAGTTAAGTGGGCACATTAAGATGATAACAAGTGGATATTATGGCAAAATGAAGTAAATGAAGTATTTTAGCTTAAACCTACAGACTTCAGTTTGAAATTAAGTTTAGAATGAAATTAAAGTTAAGTATTATATCTTGATTACAAGGTTTAAATATCTTATATGTAACTTGTGCTGTCATAGGAGTTTATGTGCTATGTTGGGTTTCACTGTTGAGAACTTTGATAACAGAAGTAGATCCATAGATCTAAGTTCACAGAGGAAAAAAAAAAAGGACAATTTATTTGTTGTTGGATACTTTTACTCTTAGACTTGGTCTTCCCAGGTATTCACTTCTGGGAAATAAAGGTTCACTTTTTAAATGCTAATAACTTTTAAAATTTCCAGTCTTTATTGGGTGGTGGGCAACACTGATTTTATGTGTTGACTCGCTACAAATCTCTAAAATAGCAACTGGGACCTATCAATCTGTGTAGAAATATATGATAAGATTTTTGTAAGTGCATCTTTTATATTTTAAACATTTGAAGAGTTGTATGAGTTTCACCTAAATAGTGAGAGTGATCTTAAGATCCGTTTAATGTTATGCTCTATTCTGAACTGGCCTGTTAGAGTTTGAGTAATTAAGAACCAAGTCAAGGAGAATATAGCTATTTGTCCTTAATTTAATAATGTAAAATACTTTTAAGTAACTTTTAAAAAGATTTTCAACAATAGAACTTTCTTTACATTCTCCCTTAGTAGCTACGCTAATAACCATAGAGATGGTTTAGTATTAAGAATATGCCTCTTAATCTGAAACATGCTATAAACAGTTTGATTCTTTCAAAGAAAATATTCAAACTGTGTCTACTGAAAAATTCTTGAATTCATTTGCCCATTTACCAAAATGATGCTGGGATAATTAAACCTATCTCCTACTGGTTTGCATTAATGGATGGAATTGTAAAATAATACAATGTGAAATATAACCATACTTCAAAAGTACTGATCCTCTTCATTTAGTTCTTTGCTTCTGTTAAGGTTTGAGAATCACCAATTTAAAATGTTATTCTCTTATGGGAAAAGATATCTCTATAGTTCATCTGGGATTTTATGAATTGCAACCTAACGGTATGTTTTCTTTGGACTTGTAAATTAAACATTTCATGTTAGAGTAGCAGGTAATTGACACCATTTAGTTTTGCTAACATGTAATCTTGAGTTGTGAAAGTGATACGAATTCTAGATCAACACTCCAGACTCTTTCAGGCAGTATGTATGTGAGGAAGCTGAGAGACATAGTAACATTTTTCCCTAATCATAGCCCTTGCATATTATTTTCTCTTTCAGAATTCACTTGTTTCATTTTTTAAGTCCAAGCTGTCAGTGTCATATATATATATATACACCGTTATATCAATACTGTGCCTTTTTCACTGACAAATATCAGTGTGGTCTAAATCTAAAAATCTGTTCTGAGGAAATATGGAAAGTTGATCTTGGTTTTGAAAGACCCTATCACCAACCTTGATAACTCTAGTTTTAGAATTTTATATATTTTAAATAGTATTTTATATATTAGAAACAAAAGTTCTTCAAGTAAAAGACATAACTTAAGAGTCTTTAACTTTATTAACTCTGAACCTCAGTGTAACATTTTATTAGATACAGTGGGATAACTTTGTTATTTTGGTGTTTATATCCATCTGCTTTAAAAATAAAGCCTGTGTGCATTTGTAGGAAACATGAAGTGCCTTCCCCTGCCTCTTACCCTTTCTTTATCTAGAATTTTGTCAAAGGAAAGTGTGCTGCTCGTTTGGGGCCAGTGTTCCAGAGGATTTTGAAAGCAAAACCAGCCATTGGGATGTTAGGTTCCACTGATTCTAGGCACTGTGCTCTGTGTTCGTAGTAAGCCAGCAGAAACAGTCAACTGTCTTTTCCTTAAGAGACTGGGACATCAGTGCTGTTTGAGGCTCACTTGATGTACAGTCTAGTTTGGCATTTCCAGTGTGAGGCGGAGGTCGATAAATTCTTGATGATGAAAAGAAAATGAGAGAGACTTCAGTAAGTCGTTACTCCCTGTTAGTTGATTTCAGCGGTGTTAGCTAAGCCATTGGCTCACCAAAGGAGCATCTCGTTGCCTTGTGTGTTCTGGCTGATAATCAGGAGTTGTAGAGGCCTCCCCATTTGAAGGCTGAGGATCACATTTGGAGGGAACATTTAGTTATCTGGGGGCAAATTAACCTTGTGAATTTCTTGCCATTTAATCTTGTGAGATGCCTTCTGTCCACTGGCCTGATTTCCTGTAGGATGGGACAGATAAAGATGAGCGTCTCCTTTTTCTCCCCTGTTGCTATGAACCAAGCAAGCTACCAGCTTCATGCTGGGCCAAGAAAATGAATGAATACAATTAGTCCTTCAGGAGTCCTGGCCTTTGCAAGCTTAGAAGTGTATGCCCAAAGAGTGTACCTTTGAGAAAGAGAAAACATTAAAATGGAAAATGAACAAAACGTAGGAAGATGTTGAGAAGAGAATTTCCTGTGAGCATTTGGTTCATTGTTTAATGTTTTTTTTTTTGTCCATTACAAATAATTTGATTAATATTTTTTTTAAAGATGTGCCTTAGCCCTCTTCATTTTCTTTGTGTGTGTTGGTTTTGAATAACTTCAGGCAGTAATGAGAACTTAAAAAGCTGTGATATTTTATTTTAGATAATGAATCCCTCTTATGTTCACTGAGGCCATATAATCCATTTTCTTTTCAGAAACAGTATGAAACTGTTAAAATGGCAGCTCTGGTTAGAATGTTGAAAAGGAAACGTGTGTGTCATCAGTACAGTGAGGAAGGCCTGGCCCCTACCAGGGTGCTCAGTCAGGGACTGGTCTTCCAAAACGAGAAAAAGTTGCCTTCTGATCATTTGTGATGGAAAACACCTCCATATTCAGGTGTAAAGCCTCAAAGAGGAGTATGAGAAATGAGATATTAATATTCGCTGTAGTCATTTGTCTTATGATGGTGGTCTTAGACAGCGAAACATCAATAAATTGCTGTCTCTTTTAAGAGCCTGATTTATATTATTAAATTTATATTTTCTTCTGCTTCTCAGCCTATACCCCGAGCTGTTTGGTAGAAAAGTTTCCTGTGATTAATTTGAACTTCCAGTGTTTCTGAATGGAATATTACTCACTACCAGGAGCTCGGTTTCCCCTGAAATTTGCCTACATTCATGTTTTCAAAGTTGTCAGTTACAAGCCAGGCAGCACAATGACATAGAAACCCTCAATTTAGAATTAGGAAGTAATGCTGCCGCGTCTTCTGTATTACAACTATCATGCCTAGTTTTTTAGCATAAATAAAAAGTTCCTTATATTTTACTATTCTTGATAATCTATACTCCTGATTGTACTTGGAGGGATTTATTGTGAACTACTGAAATCTCTATACTGTTTTCTAATCTGAAATCCACGTAGATGGAAACTTGACTTTGAGGTTTTTGAATATAGTATTCAAACAGGGAGTCACAGATTTCAATAAAACCATTATTTTAAAACAGTGAAAACTTCTCCTTGAGTTAACCAGTTGCTGAGAGACCATAGTGTACCACAGTGAAGGTTAGCTCAGCTTTCATTCAGCTTTTAGCTCAGCTTTTCATTCTATCATTTTCAATAAGGGAAAATAAACCTTTGTCATCTCGAGAAACATCCTTCATGCAATTGACAGTTGACAGGTTGAAGAAAATGTTACTGTCAGGCCTTATTTTCCCCTCAAGTGAGAAATAAAAATAGTTTTGAGTGATTTTTTTGAAAAAAAAAAAAAAATCCATTTAAAATTATTTCAAAATGGAGGGGAAATATTTTCAGCTTTTACATATATGCCATAGAATTAATCTGCCATTTGCTTCAGGGAAGGTCATCAAAGTGCGGTTCCCAGAGAGGTTATCTCACAGCTTAGTTCCTAGGGTATTAACTTGAAAAAGCCAAATTCGGCTGATTTGTTTGTGACAGGGTATCACCGAGCATTTTCTGATGGAGTTCTGTAAAAGATGTAAGAGACCGATATTATTCCTGTTACTACTTGTCAACTGACCTGATTTTCAGAGCTGGTGATCGCGGTTCTGGTGTGAAGGGCGGGTGGGAATTTGGGTTTTGTCGTAGCTCTGTATAGATGCATTGGCCCATCAGGTTATTAGCCCACTAAGAGCAGACCTGTAAAAAAAATGGCTTTGCTATGAATACTTTTCAGTCACTGCCCAGGCTAATCCGTAAGTTTCCGTGTGGAAGTGCATGAATATATGCTTGGAGATGAGAAAAAACATATACGGAAGTTCTTGTTTCTCGATTTAGAAAAAGCTAGGTTTTTGGCTTTCAGTTAAATCAGCGTTTCTTTTCTTTCCCCCAGAAGCAGCCATCTTGTTTTAAGACCGATTTTATTTCTTTCATGAAAATGGTCCGGAAATGAATATGGACGATAGGAAAGGGCTAAACCACTTTAGTCATCTTGAGCAGGGATCTCCATTGAGAGCTCTGTCTTATCTGTGAGCTCACTGAAAATGCCATCTTCTCGAATTTAGTTGTCAAAAATGGATATTTTAACTTAGTAATGATATGTTTTAAACCCAGGCATATTATATTTTCATGTTAAGTATTGGGCTGTACCATATTTACATATGTATTTTTCTCTTGAAACTTATAATTTCTCAGTCATATATTAATATCTCCTATTATCACTGCCCGCCCCCCGCCCAATCCTGATGTCTTTTTTCTCACTGTATTAAGTAGTCTCTTAAATTTGTTGGTTGATATATATATATTTTTCCCCCAAATTGCTCAGCAGTCCTCAGAATCTTTTTCTAGTATGTGGTACTGACAAAAACATAGGTACCTCCAAAAAGAACCATTGGGGTGCTTTAAGAAGCATTATACGAAACCAGAGCCTTTCCGCTCCCTGCAACAGGCTTTCACAGTCTCATTACTAAACCGTTCCTGTGGGTTCTTACAGACAATTATTTTGCAAGTAAATTCATATTTGTTATTAAAAATAATGTGAGTGCCCTGAGACTGTGGCATTTTCCACCATGTTTTAAATTTCTGGATGCATTTGGAGGAACATGTGGCCTAGTAAACTTTACCAAAAATTTATACTACGCTTCTTGCTACTGCATCTGTTTGACGATGTCTGGGAACGTTACTCCCATGCACTGCAGTAATAACAGAAATTCTTAAGAATAATTTCAAAGTAAGCTGCCTCAGTCAACCTGATCAAACTGGGCACAGATTGAATACTGCTGATGTCATAGATGGTTTTAGTTCATTAGAAGTAGGATTTTTGGTGTTGCAGGGGCAGTGTGAGGCAATATATGAAGTACATGTTTTGGGGTAAGACATACATCTCATGGACTTCTCATTAAAGTCCAGGTATGAGTTAACAGCTTTTGTTACCAAAACCCTTTCCTCCAATATTCATCATCTCTTGTTCTTTGGCTGATGGAGAAGGCTAAAATAACCAAGTTGTTCAAAGTGACCTTTTTGTTTGAAATGAACTAGCAAATTGCTTTTGTTTTTCCTTCCTGCCTCTAAGGTGTCAGAATGTCCATTCTGGTTTGATTAGTGACTTATTTATGTATGTAGAAACTGTAATTAACAATTAGCTCTTGCCTCTGAACTATGAAAGCACATGGTATAAAAGTAAATGGAAGTATCTTCTATTCAAAATGCCGCTTTGCGGTTTTGAGGCAGTCCTGGCTTATTTTGGTGGGATAATTGTAGTACTGATCGTGGGCTAGATGTTGATGGTGGTGGGCATGATATGAAGTTCTGTGGTTCACAAGTGCCAGTGGAAAATATGGCTTTGTCACATTCCCCCAACTTTAATAATAGATAGGGGACCTGACCTTTCAGTGAGGTTTTCTTGAATACTATTTCATTTTTATGGAGTCAAATGGGGATTAGGGAGGAAAGGAGAAATAAGTCTAGATATGGGGGAGTCATCTTTTGTGTTCAACAATCAGGTTAAACAAAGTGGGGGCAAAAGAGCCCGGCTCCCCTACTGCTGTTTCAGGGCCAGAAAACACGGACAGATGTCGGCATGTGGACGCGGTGACCTCTGACCCACACAGCACGACCGCTGCCCCGGCTCACAAGTGTCCCCAGTGAGGGTGCCAGCGCCGCAGCAGCCCCCTTTGGAAGCGACTGGCACTTGGGATGGAGAACCTGAAGGGGGTTCTGCAGCTGTGTGCAGCTCTCCCCAGTCTCAGCCTGCGGGCCTCAGTTTTCGCTTCCTCACCTTCCCTCTGCTGAGCCACNTCTGCATTCAGATTGACCTGATTACAGATGCAGAAATTCTATTTCAAAATAAGGTTACATTTACCTGTACTGGAGGTTAGGATTTGAACACACCTTTGGAGGAGGGTGCACAATTCTATCCATTATGCTGGGACAGTTAAGATATACTTAAGGCCATCAGGGCTAAGTAGAAATTAGGACTGAAAGCATAAGGAAGTCATGATACAAAATGATTTGGTTTTGTTTTAATGAAGCAAAAATATGGAGAAGAAAGATCCATTAAAATGTGACAACAGTTATTTCCAGGCTCCATGAACATGGAAAAGTTAACTTTCCTTCTATTTTTCTGAATTTCCCAAATTTTCTGTAATGGTCATGTCTTATTCTTACAGTAGGAAATAATAATATAAAATACAAGGGGAGAGTCCTGGTGGACTCTGCAGAAATCACAGAGAATGAACCAATCTTTCTTTTTCATCTGTAAAAACTAGATATCCCAGTAGGGAAAAAAGCAAGTGGAAGTCCCTGTTTGCCTTAAACCATGTGTGGAAAAAAGGATCAACACTGTTTTCATACCTCAGTATTCTTTAGTCAATGATATACGTCTTTTAGAGCATAACACTGCAGAGTCAAAATACATCTGAAAATGAAAAATGATAAAATGCTTAACTGACTTAGCCAGACTCACTTGAAAATGGAAACATAAACTGACAAAGCAAACTGAAAATGATTCTTCCCCTTCAGTTCTTGACTCATGGTTAAAATTCCAACATTAAACCTACCAGGATATCCCTGTGTCTTCAATGGGATAAACAAACATATGGAAATAAAACTGCAGCCTAAAGAAGCCAAGTGGCAAATAAACTGTCAGAAATAGGTTTAGAAATTTATCTTGTAAATTGAGGCTGAGTTGTAGGCTGATTGCCATCACCAAAACCTGAAGTTTACCTCTAGACAGTTTATCACTCGACATCCTCAAAAATAGTCCCAAATCAAATATATCACCATTCTTCTGCAAAAAGAGAGGTGGTCCTTAGTCCTCCCAGTTCCTGCTGGGTTCAGAGAAATAGTCCATGGCTTCTGAAAGCATCTGTCAAGAGGGATCAGTTTTGATATTTTCCCAAAACACAGAAAGAGTATCATTTTAGAAAGGCAAACACGAACAAAACCTAAGCTCCAATTCTATTTTGATGATTCAGCTCAACAGACGTAAATTCCTTTGTCCAATCACTAAGAGTTTCTAAGTGTTTAATCTCAATCTCCAGACTTATGACAGTGAGGATAGGTCCCAGGGAGCACACTGGCTGGTGTGTCTGGGTTAGTAGCACTAATCTGGTCAAGCAAGAAGCTGGCATGTAGTCACTAGTTAACAGTGAGCAAATGAGAGAAGCAGCCATCTTCATTTCACAGACAAACCTGCTTTCAAAGCTAGGAGTACACAGCACTGTACTCAAAACCCAAAGAAACCACCAGAGGGAACACTACAGCATGAAAAATGGACAAAAAATTACAAATGCCTCTCTCTCGATCTTAAAAATGTGGACAAAGTCCCCTTTTAAGTAAGAAGACAGCTTTATTGACAGTCTTGTGCGGTAAAGATATTGGGCTGAGAGAAGAAGAGAGTTGGTCCAGCTTCCCTGGTCTCGTGGGCCCACAGAGAGAAGGCGGGTGGCCCAAGAAATAGAAAGTGTGATGCTTCAGATTCTCGGAGACGGAAAACGGCCCCAGGAAGAGTCGGGGGCTGTGTGAAGTTTACTGGAAAGAACAGAGAGGCCTTCCTTACCAATGTCATTTCAAAGAGTCCTGGCTGACTCAGTAATCTCTTGGAGTAAAAGAGACAACACATCTGGTGTCGAGGAGACAACACAGCTCCTAGGAAGGCAGTTGGTACAGGCCGGCGGCTCACAGCTCCAGCTGCACAGGAGAACGCCCTGGGGAGTGTAAAACAAAACTCAGAGTCCAGGCCTCCAGTGCAGAGCCCCGGCATAATTCTTTTATGATGATTCCAATGCACAGGGAAGGCTGAGAACCTCCAAGGCAGTAGGAAGAGCCTTGGCACAAACCTTAAAGTCCTGGGTTCTACGGCTGGCCTTAAAATTTCTCAGTTGTGCTGCCCTGTCGAGTCATTTCACATTCCAAAGCCTTGTTCTGCACAACTGTAAGGAGTTTCGGAACGTCAGAGATGTGTTAACTGGAAAGCGCTTTCCATAGGTTTCAGCAATCCTTTTCAAATACAAAATGTACTAAGAGCGAGATTTCTGAGGCTCTTTATAAATCTGAAGATCAGAAACCTATGACTACATGTGCACACTTGAGCAGATTCTATAATGAGTTTAGAAAAATTTCAATTTGTCAGGACAAAAGTTGAAAACTTTGAGAAATGCTGGCTCTCAGAATCAAGTACATGGTAGGGGAAACCCAGCAACCACTATACACATGATCTAGAAATATGAGGGGAAATCTGCATACGAAATTATATTTATGCTCCCAAATTTCCGCCTAATCTTTTTAATGTCCTATTTAAAGTACAAAATTTTATATGTACTTTATCTAGGCAAACAGACAATTACAAATGCCCCACAAAAACATAAATTGATCTCACCCAGTCCTGTGAGTTCAAAATACAACCTCTCAGCCCAGGTCTCTCCCTGGAGCACCCAGAAGCATATGACCACCTGCTAGCTCTGTATCTCATGTGCACAGACACCACAAACAACATGGCCAAGGAAAGCCACTCTTCCCACTCTAAATGTGGCTGACTGCTTCTCATCATCAAGGACTGAACTCAAATGTCAGCCCTTCAAAGAGAGACCATTCTAGCTTGAAGAAGACACCTCCAGAACAAATCACACCCTATAGTGCTCGTCCCTTCATTTTTCTTCTTCATAGGAACTCATCAGGAAGGAACTTATTGTTCATATGTATATATGTGTGTGTGGGCCTATAGTCTCCATCTCCCCATCAGGACGTAAGCTCCATGGAGGAAGGCACTCTTCTCTGTCCCCATACCTATGGTGTTCACTGCTGTGGTCCCAATACTAAGACATTACCTGATACAAAGTCAGTCCTCAATAAATATTACTCTCCAACTAACTGTGTGTGCATCTAAATAGAGGCAAATAGTAGGAGAAAGATTCAAGGAGATTAATAGAAAAGGAATAAACTACTCATAAATGGTCAAACTCTCTTTAAAGAGCTCCTTTTTCACACCTGAGATCCCATGTACCCCTATATAAAGGTTTTCACTCTGGTGCAAAACACTTATTCAGACCAGTTGCTACTCTCTGCTCTGATCCTTCCTTTTCTGGTCCCTGGTCTGTTACGGTGGCACTCATCCAGAATCATCATTGCCCGCTCAGAGTAAACTCCTGTGGTCAGCCAGCTGGACTCTGTAATTTGGCTCCGACTGAAACCTTGGCCAACCACAGTCAGTGAGTGAACTGCACCCTACTCTGATGCAGACCTGGTTCTCAGCATGTGTTTGGGCCAGGACAGCAGTACACCCAAGTCTGCTGGGAACGAGAGAACAGACAGTGATCATAATTCCCTGAACCACTCGGCTCCTGGGGTCTGTCACTTGTCCCCAGTTCTGGCACAATGATCAACCCTAGGACAACACCCCCCACCCCTACCATCTCCCGCTTCTGTTGTCTGGGTTTCTTGTTGGCTCTCTGTGCATAGAAAACAACGCCTCACTTAACCACACTCTACCCTGAGGGAGCATTTTCCAGCTGACCTTCCTGGGAATACAACTCTGAGAGACAGAGATGCAGCCTCAGGGCCCTTAGGTCCTACACTGGATTCTAGGCCCTCATCACGGTCGAGAAGATAGGGCAACTTTTGCTAACGGCCACTCTTACCACCCACGGCCACTCCCCAAAGGAGGGAAAGCCCCTAGGCAGACAGCTGAATCCGTAGAGCAGTAGAAAGAAGCCCTCATCCAGATCACCTGAATTCTGTGCCCTGGTGACCGACCATAGAAGGAACTTCGAGAAGCTTTCAGTACTTGAATTTCCATCACCAGAATGAAGTAACAGACTCCGGGGGCAACTGTGCACTTTACAGACCAAGTTCTTACCTGCAGGCCTGATTTCTGACTCCATCCAAGCCTACCCAGCTGCTCTCTGGTGAAGAAACCGGCGATAAGCCCACACTTCACTGCACAGGACAGAGTTTGCCAAGAGGTTGGTGTGTCTACTGCCTACCTTTCCCCTTGCACTAGGCATCTGCTGCTAGGACTTCCTGGAAAGTCATCCTTCTGCTTCTAGCACTACTTCCATTTCCCACACCAGGTCTAGCCTCCACAATCATTCCATACCTGGGATCCTAGACAAATGTGTCACCTCTGGGTGAATATCTGAAGACCCAGAAGCTGTGGTGCTTCCCAAAAGGGAAATACTTTATTTAATGAGATAACTCATTCCATGCTTCCTTTCACAGCAGCTACCCCCCTTACAAGCTCCCCCAGCCCTGCAGACACACACTCAGTATAACAGATGACGTCATCATCATGCACCTTCTCTTTGATAAGCAGCTCAACCTTATCTTTCACTGGTCAACCTTATCAAGCTTCACTACAAACTTCCTATTGGACTGTCAGCGTCTCAAACTCAAATGGGCTTAGAACAAATCCATCTTCTCTTTATTACAAACAGTACCACTATCCTTTTAGTTACACAAAACTGATTACTCAGTCAGTGGTGATTTATTCCTTTCCTCCATATCCAGCCAATCTTTACGTCCCCCCAAATGCCTTCTCCTTGAAGCCAAATCCACTCACCCCCCACCTTCTCTGTATTTCATCTAATTTTCTCTTCTCTCTCCTGGACTATAAACCAATCCCTCCTTCTCTACTAGGTTCTCTCCTTTAGCTTATAAATAAGCTCAAGTACCACCTCTCTCAGGCTCCCCTTGAGACCCTTCCCTCCCCCACTAGGCTGAGGAATGACCCCCTTCCGTTTCCATAGCACTGCAGCACTGCTCCATCATTAAGCCCATCATGTGCCCGCTAGGGAGGGCTCTTTGAAGCAGTGATTCCAGGTTTTTCAACTTTAAATCTCTAAAGTATAATAAATTTCAATGAGTGTGTACTAAGTGAATAAATTCTTCCTATGTTCCTTTCTTTCTAACTATCCTTATTCTGTCTCTCATTTCACACTACACTTTCAAAAGGGTCCTTTTAATTGGCATTGAGTTATTCCCTCAGAAAACTACATCCAGTACACATGCTTTCTAAAACAGCCATTTCATATCAATTCCAACATTTAAAACACAAACATAAGACAACCAAAAAACCTCCAATGCTTCCCATCGCTTACGGCAGGCCTTGTCGCAGGTAGGTTATTAGAAATTAAGAGATCTGAAAAGCCAAGGGGTCAGAATTTCATTTCATAGCTTTCCAGGACTGTTTACAAGAGGAGAACTCAGCCAGCACTGCTGTACTCTCCTTCACTCCGTTCAGGGCCTCTCATCTCAAGAATATCTACTGGATGTATACTGTACTTGTGCACAAACCTACACATACACATACACAAAATGCAGAAAGGCTTAGTGATTTTAGATTCTTAGTCAGAATTAGCCCCACTGTGTGATTCACAACCCCTAACCCTTAAAGAATGATTGGAGCCTTACAGGGAGTGATAAATATCTTGTTAAAATGTTAAAAAAATTCTTGCTCCATAAAATATAAAATGGAATATCTTTCACTGGGATTTCTAGACCCTCCAAGACTCAGTCCAAACCTCCCTGTACAGGATTCTCTCCCATGCATGTCACATGCACAGCCTCTGGGCCGTCCCACCCACCACCCCCACACACACTCCCTGTACTTTCTGCCTTTACCTTTTTCTAGTATTGCTGCCCAGACCTTACTTGCTTACTCATCCATAATACCATTTCTATCTTGAAACATTTTCCAATAACCAAGTGATCTCTCCTTCCCTTTAACTCCCCTGCTACCTGGAGGCCATATCATTTATTTGGCATTTACCACAAGCTGTTAAAGTTACAACTTCTGAAATGGAAGATTTCAACCAGAATCTCCCAGTAGTACTAAAATAACTCCACAGTCAAATGATGAACACTGATGACCAAATGTAGCACAAGGAGCTGATTTTAAGGCTAAAAGTGCTTGAAAGGAAGAGGGAATTGAGTGGGCAGCCGGGGGTAAAGATGAGAAGAATAAGAGTGAGAGCCCTCATAAAAGTACAGAGTTGATTCTGGCACTTTCCTCCGTATGCATTAATATGTCGTTCGGCAACAGCAAGACTCAGTGAAAACATGAAGAGAAGTAAAATGGCCCTTGCGGTCTTCCAGCAACTACAATAGCTTGAAAAGTTTAAACATGTGGTTGATGTAATGAGCCATGCAAGACCCTAGCCTAGAAACACTGGATTGGCCAAAAAGTTCATTTGGGTTTTTTCTGTAACATCTTATGGAAAAATACGGATGAAATTTTTACCAACCCTGGTGGCTCTGCGGTAAAGAATCTACCTGCCAATGCAGGAGACATGAGTTTGATCCCTGGGTCAGGAAGGTCCCCTGGAAAAGAAATGGCAATCCACTCCATTATTCTTGCTTGGGAAATTCCATGGACAGAGGAGCCTGGAGGGCTATCGTCCACAGTGTAGCAAAAGAGTTGCATACAACTTAGGGACTAAAAGACAAAAACATGGCTAAAAGTATATGGAGGTAAGAAAAGAGTGCCAGTGAGTGATTATTCCACTGGGTCACTATTTACACATTTGCTTTTAAAAAATGCTTTTAAATGAACACGTTTAATTAAAAGGAAAAAATAAAGAGGCAGTAACTCACTAGAAGCATTGTGTTACCCTGAGTTTGGTTTCTTTGAGCTGTCTGAACTGAGTGACAGATGGAAGACCTGCCCACTGAGTTACAGTCACCCTGATTACTTTGCTGTCAGAGATCTCCAAACACTCCACAATTCAACAGTGAGGCAAACCCAAGGGAAACACAAGAGGAGCCATCGGAACTGAGGGGATGATAGACTCCCACTGCCTTTGTTTCTTTTGTGTTATACACTTTATGTCTTTTTAATAAATCCTGATTCTTCCATGAGTGCCAGACCAGTGATACACTGCTTTTTGGAGGGGGAGGGGGGTCTAGGTAATCATGTTTCAGGAGTTAAAGGTAGCTTCCTGTGCATCATCCTCATAAATACAAATACATGCAAACACAGGCAGTATTTCACTGGTTGTATGATGCACATTCTTTCACATTTTAACATCGCTCAACTTGAGAGAGGTCTTTTAAATAATGACTTATTAGAACTGATGAAACAGGGTACATTTCATCTAAACTCAACTACAAGAACTTAAAGACAGAGAGCACCAACGGAAATTCAAACACTGACTGCAAGGAATATTACTGACCTAAGATAATCCACCTTCTTTTATTAACACACACACGCACGCACAGAGTCAATGAGGAAAAATAAACCCAGCCTCCAAATCTCCTGATTCTCAATAACTGCTTTCATGTTCTAAAAGCCCAGTAACAAGAATAAGGAATATTATTGAACTAAGCCAACCCACATTCTTTTATCAACCCACAAAGAATCGGAGGTAAAAATAAAATCCAGCCGCCAAATATCCTGATTCTCAATCACTGCTCTTATGTTCTAAAAGCCCACTAGCAAGAATATTGATGAACTCACTGTTACATGTAAACAATAGAAAATTAAGGATGCTTTTGAACTAAGGAAGACATGAAGAGGATTCAATATAGTGTAAGCACTGCAAGATCACAGACAAAGTCCATTTTGCTTACTATGATATTCTGAGTGCCCAGCACAGTGCCTTGCAAATAGGAGCCACTTTATAAATTATGGATGAATGTTGCACTTAAGGTAATTAACAGACAGCGGCTGCAATGTACAGTAGTGTGGTCGGTGGACCGCTCATTAAAAACCTCCTGTTTGCCTGTTAAAAATGAAGATATCTGGGCTCTTCATAGGCCAAATGGAATTTCTGGGCTTGGGCCCCAGGAGTCTGAACTTTTAACTTGTAATCCATAGTGATCCTCATGGCCATTAAAGTTTGGGAACCAGAGTGTATGCGAAAATAATGATGTGCACTGGAGGCAATGGAAAGAAATGAGACAACATCATGGAAAATAAAAATTTAAACCTAAAGAACATCAGGTTTCAGAGAAAAAAAAAAGAGGCAGCACTTGGGAGAGNTTTTTTCCCCCTAGGTAGAGGGAAAATAAATAAAAGCACTGCTGAGGGTAATGGGATTTAAACAATGGGCAGGTGTCTGAAACTCTACTTTAGGGGAAGTCTCGGACACAGCCTCCCCTCTCTAATCAGTTTTGTTTGCAAATGATCCTACTCAGTAGGACTGGCATCTAATGATGCCACAGGCACAGTGGAAGAATTAGCCCAAGACAAGCATTATTTTAAAGAGGTGTCTGGGCTCCTTTAGATTCCTTTATGTGCTTACTTCTAAAGACAAATGGAATTTTAATAGTTTCTTTCCATAATTAGAGACCAGCTTTGTGTATTCACTGCCCTTTCCACCAGCCACCAAGGAAATATCAGCCAGAAAGGAGCCACTGGTCATTATCTTTTCCTAGAATAACTTCCAAGTACACAGAGGTTTGCATAGATAGCCAGGGTCAACCAGCACCCTTCTTCCAGTTCTGAATTGTTCCCATTCCTTTTAACTGAGCTTTCAATCCTGAATGAACACAGAAATGGCATTAAAATAGGTACAATCAGAGAGAGAGGTTTTTTGATTCTCCAGGGAAGGTTAAGGCTCCCAAATCAGTACCCAAAGAAAACCTTGAAAAGAAATCAGCATTCCTTTGTATCTGTTAGTCACTGCCACAACAATCCTGAGTGACAGAGCACCTCAGAACTTAGACTCCTTGCCCACATATATGCTGGTTGGTTGGGATTCACCAAAAGACCGAGTCCACAGGCACAAGCACTTTTCCAGCCTGACCAAGTGGCCTAACTGTACCCAACTGCACTGGCCAAGGGAACATGTCTGAACCCAGTATCAATGGCTGGTTGTTGTTTAGTCAGTGAGTCGTGTCTGACTCTCTTTAACCCCACAGACAACAGCCCAGCCCTCCAGGCTCCTTTGCCCATGGGATTTTGCAGGCAAGAATACTGGAGTGGGCTGCCATTTCCTTCTCCAGGGGATCTCCCCCACCCAGGGATTGAACCCACATCTCCTGCACTGGCAGGTGGATTCTTTATCGCTGAGCCACCAGGAAAGCCCCAGTATCATTGGCAGCAGGAAACACTGCTTTCACAGACGCAGGGCTGGGTGGTGGTGGAGTGGGCTGGGAATGAATGATCGCTAAGAGTAACCCGGTCTACCACACCCTCAGATCCAGACTGCTAGAGGTTTTTCTGTTTCTCCACACCTGGTATCTTGCTGTTAATGGAATACAAAGTTCTTGTCACTTATACTGTTTAGGTAAAAGAGACCCAATTTTATCAGCTCAGCATTTAGAAGATTATTAGAAAATAAGAATTACACATGGAAAAAAACCTTCAAACCTGGGATTATATTGTATTTCTGAGTATAAATGGACATGAAGCTTCTCACCTCAGTGATCTGTTGACTAATAAACTGTCTACCTTACATCAGCGTCAACAATCTTTTATGCAGTGTTAATTTTGCATAGAAAGAGCCTACTGGACAACAAAATCACAAATCAAAGAGAAAGTAGAAAAGATTTCCAACTTGGATGTCCTAAGCAATAGTGGTGGCACTGACAGAAACTGGAAGAGAATGGGAAGCCCGTGACGGATTGATAGCCGCTATAAACAACACTTGAAGATCATCTGTAAAGGTTCCCATTATCCATATACATACAACAGTTATCTTGTCAACCACCAAGCCAGCTAAATCCTAGTAGAAACAAGATGTGAGGTGGAGACAGCTGGCGTAAGAGGGATATGAGCACGTGTGCACGTGTTGTATGTACACGTATGTATACATGTCTGTGTGTGCGTGCAGTTGCTCAGTTGTGTTCGACTCTGTGACTGGACTATAGCTTGTCAGGTTCCTCTCTCCATGGGATTCTCCAGGCAAGAATAATGGAGTGGGCTGCCATTTCCTTTTCCAAGGGATCTTCATGACCCAGGGTTGGAACCTGTGTCTCCTATACTGGCAGGCGGATTCTTCATCACTGCATCACCTGGGAAGTCCTATACATATGTACACATATAGCCCTATACATGTGTATACATAGAGGCCTATACATATGTATACATACAAGTAAACTCTCTATAAATACAAAGTTTATTAAGGAAGTCCAAGGAATGCCAGGGTTCAGATTCCACAACTACTGAATGCCTACCACGTGTCCTACAGAGTATCTCAAGAAATTACAAAATCTACATTGTAAGGAATTATTATTATCCACATTTAACAAATGAGTAAAGAGAGCCTTGGTGAAGTTCTGTGATTTGAAGATTATACAACTAATTAACCATAGAACCAACATTTGAGCATAAATCTTCTAAATAAAAAAAATAAAAAAAAAAGACAAAACTTTTAGTTCTTACTTTAACAAAAAGGAGAATTCTTTTATATTTTCAATAGTACAGGGATGTAGCAGATTAGAAATACAGTTAGGCCCCTAATGGCCTTAATGATNAAATCTTCTAAATAAAAAAAATAAAAAAAAAAAGACAAAACTTTTAGTTCTTACTTTAACAAAAAGGAGAATTCTTTTATATTTTCAATAGTACAGGGATGTAGCAGATTAGAAATACAGTTAGGCCCCTAATGGCCTTAATGATCCTCCCTACCACATGTGTCACAGATTTAGACAAATATGAGGAAAATTCCTAATAGTCTATTAAACCTGTTACTTTAATACCAGGTATCAATTAGCTAATAAGAAGTTTCAAAAAAGGGTTAATCTCAATACCTTCAAAGAATGTCTTGATATTCTGTTTCCTGGAATGAGTTGTAACTAAAGTAATGGAACCAAACTGTTCCCCATAAGGCCTCATAAAATAATGGCTTTGTCACGTCCAGGCGTAATAGATACTCTGCATTCAAAGGCCCTAGATTTCTACCCCTAGCCTACAGGCTTTACACAGTGATTCTCGACTTCATTATGGGTCCAGTCTATAAACCTATCCTTCATGGCACACAATTCACTTAACATGCAAATGTGGCTCCGAGAACACTGCCTCTGATACAGGCTAATCTATGCTTACTTACGCTAAGCTACATTTAATTTATACATATATTACTCTGGAAGAGCACAGTTTGGAGGAAAGACTGATAAAATGGATTCTCCCATCCACAAGGGTGATTAGGAAAGAAAAGAATGCTAGTAAATAGAGAGTAAGTCTGCATTAACTTGTCTCCCTTTCAGATAATTAGTTGTGAATTTTCAAGGCATGTGATTCACAAGGGAGGGGACAAATTTATTGTTTTCCACAATCTAATAATCCTGGCAGCTATGAAAGTTATCTATTTATTGATGGACAACTGTAATTTATCTTCCCTAGGTAAAATGCTGTTATTTAAATGTTTCTCTCCTTTTATGAATGCTGGCTTCAGCAGTAAACATGGAAATGAATTCACGAGAACAAAAACATTCATTAAGCGTCAATAAACCCCCAGAGCCAAGCTACAGAACTGTCAGAAAATGCTGTACCAGGTCGGCCATGGACCAAGCTCAGTAAGAACTGTGAATTCAAGATGATTGTGATGGTAAGATCTTGGCTAGGAAATTGAGACTAGTATTCCAGTTAAGTCTGTGGCCTTTAGGAAGTCACCTGACTTCTTTTCTCATTACAACAGAGGTAATTGAAAAGGCTCATTCATTTAGAAATATATACTGAGCACCTAATATTTTACGGCACTGATCTCAGAGGAGTAAAAGCATTGTGCAAAATGCCTGAACCTCAGGGACCTTCCTTTCTGGTAAGAAGTTGAATCCACTAGAATCTCTCCAGCTCTCAAATTCTATTAGCTTTCAAAATTTCAGGTAATAACTCATTCCAGTAAACATGATGTCCAAAAGGACAGGAAACAATGGATAGCTAAACTTTTTTTAACAGTATGTCTCTTAAATTTCAAATAACATATCCAATATAGTGGGAATATAAAATTGTGCAGTCAATTGGAAAACAGTTTGGCAGTCCTCAAAAAGTTACACGCAGAGTTGCCATGTGGCCAAAAGTTTCATTCCTAGGTATACTGAAACTGTACATTTATCTTAATGTAAAATCATATATATAAATGTTCAGAGCAGCATTATTCATCACGGCTAAAAAGTGGAAACAACCCAGATGCCCGTCAACCGATGAACAGAAAAATCAAATGACCATATGATGGGATACTGTCAGGCAATCAAAATGTATGATGTGTCCATACATGATACAGAATGGATGAACGTTGAAGTCAGTCACAGAAGATCACACTGCCCATTATATGAAATGTCCAAAATCAGTGAATCCATAGAGACAGAGAGAAGACTGGTGATTGCCAAAAGCTGAGGAGGAGGAATGGGAGGGACAGTGAATTGCAGGTTACTGTCAGGGACCAAGTTCCCTTTGAGGAGGATGAACATGTTCTGAAATCAGGTGCACTATCTTATGAATATACAAAACATTACTGAACTGACACTTCAAAATGGTGAATTTTATGAGATGTGTGAATTACATCTCAATTTTTAATTGGGGAAAAAATTTTTTCATTATGAAAAAAATATTGGGCTCAATATTTAATAAAATCACTTACTTTAGCAAAACTTAGAAAATGGCTAAATTGAAACAGAATGTAGAAGATTTGCTTTAGAGAATACTTACTGAAACATTTTAAATATTCAGATTGTGATTTCAAAGTAAACTTTACACTTGGTCATTATTTTAGGTCCAAAGGAAAATAGTGCCAGTGCAGATTAAAAGACATGAAAAACCATGTTTCCAATAATTCTTATTCTAAGACTCTATCATTTCAGTACACTTGCACCAACTAAATCAATATGCTCTCTTTCTCCTTCACTATTTTTCTTAATCCATATTATTAATTACCTCAATCTCTATTCCCAAGTCATCTCTCAGTTCATATTTTCCTTGGTTCTACCATCCCCCTTAATCAGCTCTTGATTTGAAAAATGGAGTATTTCCTGCCACATCAGTAAACAAGGATGTCACAGCCATCGGCTGCAGCCACTCACGACAGTGAGCCCCCAAGGCAGCTCAGGATGTGAAAAACACAGGATTGGCCCCAGATAGCTGAGATGCATACGAAAGGAGTGATTTCAGTGGGCCAAGACTCTCACATCTCCCCATATAAGAAAAGTGCTCTACTCCTTAACTTGGGCTATCTGGTTTAATTAACAATAATTTTTTGATGTTCAGACTACCTGCCCTCTGTTACAAAACTTCTACATAACCTGACTTTTTCCCTCGACTTCTTGGAGCAGTTATCTCAGGATCACTGGAGATGCTGTCTCCTGCATTTGAAGTCCTAAAAATTTCCACCAAATAAACCATAACTCTCAACTTTCAAGCTGTGACTATTTGTTTTAAGTCAACAGACTCATATCAAGTCAGAGTTCTCAGATACACACATCTGAATAATGTTCATAAGGTAACCTTTGATTAGTGAAGAGAAAGAAATAAAACAAAAATTAAGATAGTCATTGTAAGCAATTTTACCAAGATCAACTTTATCCAATTCAGAACTAAATATACACAACAAGCACCCAAAAAGTGGTTGTGGAATTATAAGAAAACACATGGACACAGAATACAGCTGAAGGAAGTTACGTTAAACAAGTTTTAAAGCCACAAGTACTAAATCAATTTCCTGATTTATAAGCTCTACAACACCCAATTTCTGAATATTAAGTTTGTGCATTCTTAGCCAAACCTATAGAAGCTTCAGGGATTTTTAGAAGAACTGTATGAGGGCCTACATATATACATATATCTACAAATATAAAACATTAGTATAGAGCACAGAAGAATTGATGCTTTTCAATTGTGGTGTTGGAGAAGACTCTTGAGAGTCCCTTGGACTGCAAGGAGATCCAACCAGTCCATTCTAAAGGAGATCAGTCCTGGGTGTTCATTGGAAGGACTGATGTTGAAGCTGAAACTCCAATACTTTGGCCACCTGATAAGAAGAGCTGACTCATTTGAAAAGACCCTGATGCTGGGAAAGATTGAGGGTAAGAGGATAAGCGGACGACAGAAGATAAGATGGTTGGATGGCATCAATGACTCAATGGACATGGGTTTGGGGAGACTCCGGGAGTTAGTGATGGACAGGGAGGCCTGGCGTGCTGCGGTTCATGAGGTCGCAAAGAGTCAGACACGAGTGAGCAACTGAACTGAACTGAACTTTTGTTCTGAGTGGCTTCTTCCTGATCATTCCAAGGCATGTGCTTCAGTTTGTGGCACAGGTTAAGCTGCTTGGAATAACAAATAGCATTTGATGTCAATGAAGAACAAAGTCAACGGTCAAAGATATGTTAGTAATTCAAGTCCCAGAGGGAAGAACATCCTGAAGCTCAGTTTGGGTGGCTCTGATCAAAAACTTATCCATGGCTGAGAAATCGGCATTCTACTATACAAAATACAGAAGGCATAGCTGCTCCTCAAATCAGACCAAGGGAATAAAATTGGAAATTTTTAAATCAGGACATTCTCTATGCTGAGGTTTAATAATCCGTAGACATACAAATCACTGTCAAGTATGATCCAGCAATTCTGACTGCCTCATTTTCAACTTCCATTAGGCTGAAGCACTTTCACCATGATCCTATCAGTCATAAGTTGAGAAGCTAAATACCCTATTTCTCAAACTCTGGAAAGGATCACAGACTGAAAGCAAATAATTTCCAAACACAAGGTGGTTATATCTCTCATCCTTTTTCTGTTAAGGGAATTGATTTTCTCCACAGAATCTAACCACTGATTTTGCCCTTTTTTTTAATCGGGATTATTAAAGGAAATGAAAGTTCTCCACCTGGGAATCTCAATCTGAAAGGAGCGGTAGAGGTACTGTGGGTCCCCAAGCTGTGTAGATGTGTTCTGCCTTCATCCCTCACCCTCCAGAAACACAGTCACAAAATATTTGGGCTCCAGCCTTTCAAACCCTAATCTCCACCACGGCAATCAGCGTAGAGGACTGGCCAAGAGAGTCCCCTGAGACAAGATCTTTATTATTTTTTAAAGGATGTACTTTTCTCGGCAGGAGGGGCTGTGGTGGGTCTTCGTCACTGCACGCGAGCTTTCTCTAGTGGCAGCGCACGGGCTTCTCATTGCAGCAGCTTCTCCTGCTGCTGAGCACAAGCTCTCGGGCACTGCCTCAGCGGCTGTGGCACACGGGCTCAGCTGCTCCGCAGCCTGCGGGATCATCCTAGCCCAGGAATCGAACCAGTTTCCCCTTACATTGCAAGGCAGATTCTTACACTGGACCACCAAGAAAGCCCCCAAGGCAAGATGTGAATTTCCAGAATTCAGTGGTTTAACCTTCCTACACTACCCCCATGTTCTCCTGCACCCCAACCCACATGGAACCTAACCACTAGATGGAAAAATGAGGTTGCAGAGTTGCTGACACACACTAATCCCAGATAGAAAATGCTCTTTTCCTTTTTTATTAGATGTTAAAAATTCCTTCTCCAGTAAAAATTCAAGCAAGAGTCCATTTCGGTTCTACTCTCTGTTTTGTGAACAGCAGATGATGAACCACACTGTTGGCATGCTGTAAGATAATAGTTTCCAAATTCTGTCAAAAAGGCAGCGTTGTTGAGAAAATGCACAGAGGTGAACAAAATGCCTGAGACTGAGCATTCAGAGAACGAACAAAATAGTAACTAGCAGGGGTGAGGATCGCCCCATCGAGGGAGGCAGTCCACAGGTGCGCCGAGCCAGGAAAGCTGGCTAGAAAACAAGCACTCTTCATCCCAACCAAAACGTTCCCCAGCTTATGACGCATCTGATGCACAATCCCAAGTTAATGACCCACGAGAACTGATTATCTCAAAAGAAGAAAAGAACTCCTCACATCACCTCTGATGCACCTCAAGGAACACACATATACGGGGCATGGAGGCACACAGCGGGACGCAAGAGGCTCTTTTGAGTGTGCAGAACACTAGGCAGAGTTTAGAGCCATCTTTTCAAAATGAACCCAACCACTCATTAGCGGAAGAGGCAGAGACCCAGCTCATGGAGCGCACTGTCAATATCAACTGCTCAGTCCCCTCTGTTGCCTTAAGAGAAGAAACGTCTGAACTTTACCAAGAAGCTGACATCAAAAGATGTTCATGAAAAATATCAATATGGACTGAATGACACGCATACAATAATGCAATAATAAGAATTTCTGTATTATGTAATGAAGCTAATAATGACGTCCACTTGTTTTAGGCAGAAAAAACCCACACATGATCAACAGTTCCTTCTTCACCATGTATACATAAATACTGCCTTTAGAACTGCCCTTGGCAAGGCAATGACAGAAAGTCAAAGTAATGGTTTCTACAATTTCTATAATGCATTTCTGAAAGAGAGGCACAGGGAACCAAGTATTGTTCATTTTCCACAGGAAAATTAGCAGAAAATTGAGCCATGTAAATAAACTTACCATAAACATCCAAACAGATACTATTATTATCCCACACTTCATGAGCAACAGTTATTTGCATGTAATTAATTTGCTTACTTCTGGTGCCTCAGACAATGTAATATGCTTATCAGCTTGGTTTCTAAACAATAAGTGTTTAACTCTTCCTTTTATATTTATTAGAAAATATTTATCTTGCTCCTTCCCTGGCAGATTCAGAGCCATCTGCAGGCGAAACATGCAGAACTGCTTTTGTGGCAGTTAAGACATAACTCCCAATTGGGGCACCATGTCACCAACTTTAAAGTAAATGTGAAATTAATCAAGGCTGAATTCAGTTAACACCTCTACTATCTGGGCAGGCACATTGGCCAGTGGTATATTCTGTGTGAGAAGCATTATTGGAAACAGAAAAAAAACATACGAGGGTAAGGGATGTGGGGTGCAATTAACACTAAATCCAACTAGTAAATCCCATCCTCCCATGAAAGGGCAACTCCCTACCAGTGTCCAATCCTCTGGAGTTTTCATGAATGCTCAGGGCACCATGATAGTGTCTTGCCCATTTCTGGAGCTCTGGCCTTGAGAAAACAGCATTCCTTCCTTCACTGGAATTGCTGCCACCACTGACTTAGTCTGCACCTGTAAGAACTCCCATAAGCCTGTCTGTGCGTTGGCCTAGTTACTAGAAGCTTCGTTTCCTAAGATTTTTAGTAGTCATTTGCCAAGTCAAGGGTTCAGGATGATAAATGTCCCATCTATTGATCCCTCTCTCATTCTTCTCTTCTTTTCTTGTATTAAGGTTAGCTTCTCTCTGACAGTGAAAGAAATCAGAGTCAAAGTGATCACATTTTTTATGGAGTACTGACTGACCACATTTATAGTACTAAACCTTACATCAAATATACAATATTCTAAGAGCCAAAAAATTATTTTACTTATAAGTATTTCTGGCATATTTCTGTATGAGTAATACTCATACTATGCAGAGTTATGTGAAGAAGTAATAAATATCCATTCATTCAATAATTACTAAGTGCCTCTATGTCCAAGGGCAGTGCTCAGTACTGGGTACACCGTGAAAATAAGGTAATCACATAGTTCTCATTTTCAATGCAATTAATCTATCAGAGAAGAAACTTACAAATGTAAATAAATGTGTATACATGTACACACATGCATGAGTGCATACAGGCACATGTACATATACATACACAATTACAAAATGAGCAAAATGATATAAAGGTAGGATAAAGGGTGATGTGATATTTAAAAAAAAAACTACAGACACTTATCTAAAATAAGAAAAGACGACAGGATAGAATATCTAAATCAGTATTAGTTTTACCTACAGAGGTTTCATTCCTCTGTATTATAAAGTCTCCAGAACAATTTTAGAATTAATCTCTATAATAATTCTTCCTTCAAAGAAAATTATTTAGCTCATCCTTGGGTTATTCCATTAATTCTATTATTTTCCCTAATGATATTTTCAAAATAAGATTAATTAGTTCTTTTTCTAAAAAAAAAAACTAAGCATTTTCCACAATTTTATTAGTAAGATAAAGCTTCACGTTTCTCCAAAATTCCTTATAAGTAGTAGTTTTTTTCTGTTATTACAAAGAATGAGGTTCCTAGTTTTTTAATTGCTCCACAAGTCCCCAAGGGATATTCCACCTATGCCCACTTCAATCAGCTGTAAGCTGAATGTCATTCTGAACTGGGTCATTTTGAGGAGCTGCATAAGCCAATAAAACATATAACCTATNTGTCCACTTGTTTTAGGCAGAAAAAACCCACACATGATCAACAGTTCCTTCTTCACCATGTATACATAAATACTGCCTTTAGAACTGCCCTTGGCAAGGCAATGACAGAAAGTCAAAGTAATGTTTTCTACAATTTCTATAATGCATTTCTGAAAGAGAGGCACAGGGAACCAAGTATTGTTCATTTTCCACAGGAAAATTAGCAGAAAATTGAGCCATGTAAATAAACTTACCATAAACATCCAAACAGATACTATTATTATCCCACACTTCATGAGCAACAGTTATTTGCATGTAATTAATTTGCTTACTTCTGGTGCCTCAGACAATGTAATATGCTTATCAGCTTGGTTTCTAAACAATAAGTGTTTAACTCTTCCTTTTATATTTATTAGAAAATATTTATCTTGCTCCTTCCCTGGCAGATTCAGAGCCATCTGCAGGCAAAACATGCAGAACTGCTTTTGTGGCAGTTAAGACATAACTCCCAATTGGGGCACCATGTCACCAACTTTAAAGTAAATGTGAAATTAATCAAGGCTGAATTCAGTTAACACCTCTACTATCTGGGCAGGCACATTGGCCAGTGGTATATTCTGTGTGAGAAGCATTATTGGAAACAGAAAAAAAACATACGAGGGTAAGGGATGTGGGGTGCAATTAACACTAAATCCAACTAGTAAATCCCATCCTCCCATGAAAGGGCAACTCCCTACCAGTGTCCAATCCTCTGGAGTTTTCATGAATGCTCAGGGCACCATGATAGTGTCTTGCCCATTTCTGGAGCTCTGGCCTTGAGAAAACAGCATNACTAAATCCAACTAGTAAATCCCATCCTCCCATGAAAGGGCAACTCCCTACCAGTGTCCAATCCTCTGGAGTTTTCATGAATGCTCAGGGCACCATGATAGTGTCTTGCCCATTTCTGGAGCTCTGGCCTTGAGAAAACAGCATTCCTTCCTTCACTGGAATTGCTGCCACCACTGACTTAGTCTGCACCTGTAAGAACTCCCATAAGCCTGTCTGTGCGTTGGCCTAGTTACTAGAAGCTTCGTTTCCTAAGATTTTTAGTAGTCATTTGCCAAGTCAAGGGTTCAGGATGATAAATGTCCCATCTATTGATCCCTCTCTCATTCTTCTCTTCTTTTCTTGTATTAAGGTTAGCTTCTCTCTGACAGTGAAAGAAATCAGAGTCAAAGTGATCACATTTTTTATGGAGTACTGACTGACCACATTTATAGTACTAAACCTTACATCAAATATACAATATTCTAAGAGCCAAAAAATTATTTTACTTATAAGTATTTCTAGCATATTTCTGTATGAGTAATACTCATACTATGCAGAGTTATGTGAAGAAGTAATAAATATCCATTCATTCAATAATTACTAAGTGCCTCTATGTCCAAGGGCAGTGCTCAGTACTGGGTACACCGTGAAAATAAGGTAATCACATAGTTCTCATTTTCAATGCAATTAATCTATCAGAGAAGAAACTTACAAATGTAAATAAATGTGTATACATGTACACACATGCATGAGTGCATACAGGCACATGTACATATACATACACAATTACAAAATGAGCAAAATGATATAAAGGTAGGATAAAGGGTGATGTGATATTTAAAAAAAAAACTACAGACGCTTATCTAAAATAAGAAAAGACGACAGGATAGAATATCTAAATCAGTATTAGTTTTATCTACAGAGGTTTCATTCCTCTGTATTATAAAGTCTCCAGAACAATTTTAGAATTAATCTCTATAATAATTCTTCCTTCAAAGAAAATTATTTAGCTCATCCTTGGGTTATTCCATTAATTCTATTATTTTCCCTAATGATATTTTCAAAATAAGATTAATTAGTTCTTTTTCTAAAAAAAAAAACTAAGCATTTTCCACAATTTTATTAGTAAGATAAAGCTTCACGTTTCTCCAAAATTCCTTATAAGTAGTAGTTTTTTTCTGTTATTACAAAGAATGAGGTTCCTAGTTTTTTAATTGCTCCACAAGTCCCCAAGGGATATTCCACCTATGCCCACTTCAATCAGCTGTAAGCTGAATGTCATTCTGAACTGGGTCATTTTGAGGAGCTGCATAAGCCAATAAAACATATAACCTATCTTTTTATTATGCAATGAAAGCTACAAAAGTATACTTTACTTACATATTGCTAGCTACAGGGAATAGAGTTTTATTAAACACCTTTTTAGGTATATAATACCACCCCACTCCAGTACTCTTGCCTGGAAAATCCATGGACAGCGGAGCCTGGTAGGCTACAGTCCATGGGGTCACTAAGAGTCGGACACGACTGAGGGACTTCACCTTCACTTTTCACTTTAACGCACTGGAGAAGGAAATGGCAACCCACTCCAGTGTTCTTGCCTGGAGAATCCCAGGGATGGCAGAGCCTAGTGGGCTGCCGTCTATGGGGTCGCACAGAATCAGACACAACTGAAGTGACTTAGCAGTAGCAGCAGTATATAATGTGAACCATATAAGCACTCTTTTACACATAATATAAGCTATAGGGAATACAGAACCTCTAAGATCAACCCTAAATATGGAAATACTCAAATCACCCCAGGTAAGGCTGACTTAGTGATCTTAGGAAAGCTAATAACTTCACCGAGGAAGTTTTGTTTTTATTTTTAATTTCAGATCTGAGCTTCTGTTTTTGACTTGCTTTCAGTTCTGCTGACTTCATTTTTATTCCTGGCACCTAGTTTAATAAAGAAAATCATACAGGGCCTGACTTCTGGCCTGCTTACGGATTTCAGAGGCACAGGCAAAAACAAGTCTGGAAGCATGAGTCAGGACCTTAAAATCAATCAGAGACGAAAAGGCTGGTTACTCGCAAAAAAAAAAAAAGAAAAAAAACCCACCTGGTCATTTATATTTCCACCTCCAGCAGCAAATTAAAAATTACCTGGAGGCAAGGATCATAGTTCTTCATCTCACATCTCTAATGTACCCTGAAAAAAAACACTCAATGACTGTTCAATAAAGGAAGGAATATAATTAGCCTTTGAAAACAAACTATGGAGACATGAGAGGGGAAAAAAAGCAATGAGTAGTTAAGGGATTTTCTTTTTTTTTTTAATGTTTACCTGACTTACTGGGCCCTCATTTCAGTTCTCTAGTTGCAAGCAAGAGAAAACAACTCAAAACAGCCTAAACAAATAAAAGGAGGCAGTTAGCAGACAATTTTAGAGGTGTATTACACAACTGAAAGGGCCTCCCGGGTGGCACGAGCGGTGAAGAACCTACCTGCCAAAGCAGGAGACAAGGGTTCAGTCCCTGGGTTGGGAAGATTCCCTGNCAACTCAAAACAGCCTAAACAAATAAAAGGAGGCAGTTAGCAGACAATTTTAGAGGTGTATTACACAACTGAAAGGGCCTCCCGGGTGGCACGAGCGGTGAAGAACCTACCTGCCAAAGCAGGAGACAAGGGTTCAGTCCCTGGGTTGGGAAGATTCCCTGGAGGAGGAAATGGCAATGTTCCACTCTCCTTGCTGGAAGATTCCACGGACAGAGAAGCCTGATGGGTTATAGTCTATGGAATTGCAAAGAGTTGGACACAACTGAGCACATGCACACGCACAACTCAGAAGCAAAAATGTAGCCAGAACCAGGTAAAGCAAGCAGGAAATGCGAAGCAGACAGGACCCCTAGAAGCGAGTCTTCGGGTTCTCTATGAAGTTCTCATTTCTTTCTACCCTCTGTCACTCATTCCACACAGTGAAAGATAGCTACACGAAGGCTCATCAGGTTTCTAATCTCCTTACACTAGGTCAGCAAGGCCAGATCGGTCTTCTTTTGGCCCCAAATTCAAACTTCAAGATGGAAAACTCCATGTGGCCCTGTTTGGTTACACTGCTCTGGTACATGGTGGTCAGAGAGACAGACATGACCACGGTACAATCATGGCTTTTAAGCACCTGCTTCTATGCAAAGAGGGGAGCTCTGTGAATTGCCATTTACAGCAAAAGGAGTTCAGAACACATTAAGTAGTGCTTTAAGTTCACCGAGAACTTGAGCATTTTTTAATTCATCCAATTCTAAGAGGCCTTCAAGGAGAGACCCCCATCCAGGTCCTCCCCCTATCCTTTGTTTGTAGAAAAACTTTCATCCAAGAAAAAATAATCAGGGAAGTGAGAAAATGCAGAAAGAAAGGAAAATAGTCAAGCAAGATAAAATAATACTTAGCCATTAAACAAAGTCAAGGACCTTTAGTTCTTCCTCAAGAACTACAGATAATATTCTGAGCCACGTCCTTCTGAGTTGTTTTGCAGACACTGAAACTCTCACCAAGTGGAAGAAGTTAATTGTATGCTGCCCACAAGCTCGGAGCACCCAGACCACTTGGAACCAAAAGGCAGACGATGTTGACTCCCAATAACATCATCACTAACCAATCAGAAGAATGTCCACGAGCTGACCACACCCTGCTCCTTGAACACCATAGGACTCTGCACCACCCAAATCCAGGGTGGGACACAGTTTTGAAGGCATTAGCCTGTGGTGGCCCCATTTACCTGACAAAACAAAAAAGCCACCCTTTTCTACTTTATGCAAAACTCCGTCTCCATGTTTTTATTTGGCATCAATGAACAGAGGCTGAGTTTCAGCCACATTCACACAATCATCATCTAAGAGACAAGTGATAGACTCATAAACAAGAGAACTGAGGCCAAGGATGATCCACTGACTTTCCATAGGTTGCTCAGCTTTCGGGGCAGAGAAAAATCTCCAATCTAAAAACGACCCATCAACTCTCATGATCAAAACAGAATCAGGGAAAAGGACAACTTCTTTTCAAAAAGTCAAAGTTACAAACTCACAGACTCTCTCAGAGAGAAGTGGCCAAAAATATCACAAAAGTGAAAAACACTATACTACCTGGAGGTGGTGGGGTAGGATAGTGCTAAGAGATACAGTAAGTCCTCTGATGTGACCAGGACTTTATACAACAAACTATCTTGCTGGTCATAAAAGTTGACCCAGCCAAGCCATGCCCAAAGAATCTTCTTCTCCCCACTAAATCCATCCCTTTTGATACCTACCATCTAGAACTCAGCTTCTTAAAATGTAATCATTTGGGGAGTACAGTTCAAATGTAGATTCTGATTTAGTATATGTCAAAGATAGACTTCAAGGTGGTCCCCACGATTCCCCCATCCTGTTGTCCACTCTTTTGTATAATTCCCTCTCCTTGGGTGTAAGCAGGTCCTGTGACTTGCTTTTAGCTGAAGAATGTGCTAAAGATGGCAAGATGTTACATCACATTCTTTAAGGCTCTGTCTTCATGGGAAACTGACTCTCTACTAGTCAGTCAGTCTCCATTGTCAGCTGGCTCTGAAGAAGCAATCCACAACGAATCCTCGAGTATCGAGGAGACTGAACTCAGCCAACAAAGGCTGGAAACACCATCTTTCCTGTGGATCCTCCAAAGTGAACCCAGCCCTGGCCAACCCCTTGGCAGCAGCCTGGTGACAGACTCTGATAGAGGAGCCAGCTAAGCTGCCAGGACCACTGACCCATAGAAACCAATAGATAATTAGCGTATGTGCTCTCAGATTGTGGCCATCTGTAAGGCAACCACAGGAAACCAACATAGTAGCTCTGGACTGGGGTCTGAGACCAGGGATGCCCACTCTGGATAGCAGCAGGGCTCCTCTGACACCAATCTATGTTGTCCTCCATTTGGGCTGACCTTTCAAGTTGCTCTGGTCTGAGTCACACTACAAAATTCTTTAAACAGCAACCATATACACCAAGATTCCCAGGACAGTACTCAATGAACACTTCAGAACTGGCTATATCTGATCATGCACTATTACCTTCCTGGTATCAGTCATTCCGACTTTTTCTTTTTAAATCTGTTTCATATCAAAACATCTTAGACAGGTGGTAAAGTTCTTTACTGTTGGTTCTTAAAACTTTGTAAAAAATTAATTTGGATATAACTGATATAACTCCAGGAGATGGTGAAGGACAGGGAAGCCTGGTGTGCTGCATTCCATGGAGTTGTAAAGAGTAGGACACGACTCAGTGACTGAACAACTGATATATTATTATAAAATATACATATTATATTGGTTGCAGATTTAATATAATGACTCTCCTTCCATGTACACACACACACACACACACACACACACACATATGATCACCACAGTAAGTCTAGGTAACATCCACCACCACACATATTTTTGTGTCCATGATGAGAACTTTTAAGACCTACTCTCTTAGCAACTTTAACACATACAATAGAGTGTTATTAACTATATACCCCATGCTGTATATTATATCCCAAGATTTATTTATTTTATAAGTGGAAGACTGTACCTGTTTATAACTGGAAGATTGTAAGGTCTAAAAAAACTTAATTCTTTCAATGACAAATACCAACTTGAAGAACTGGAGGATTTCGAAGTATCGGTAAGTAAGCCTTTAATCTGGTCTAGGCCATGAGCCCCTTTCTCTGTTGTTTCAGCACCATTTCCCAATCCTGCAGACCTTACATCAGTTCATCTGCCTCCATGCTGTTATTCCATAATCGCCAAAATTTTCACTAGATGATTCCTCTGATGTCCCTCAAATTAAAACTTCCTTATTTTCTTGAAATTACTACTCTACCTTCTTTTATTTTGCTTCTACATCCTGCTACTTGAAATAGCTTTTCAGGAGTCTCTTTCATGTCTTCTGTTGCTCAGCACTCCCTAAATTCACTCATACCAAGAAAAGCACAGTGAACCACTTTCCATTTTGAATATCACTTCTAAACACAGCCAAGGATGACCTTCTCTCAACACTGAAAATAACATCCTTACAGTATTTCCCCATAAGTGTCCATTCTTGTTACATTTTTAATTAAAATTCTAAAAGCTTATTATGTATGAGGGCTTTATCTAATCTTATATCCTACCTAAGAGTTTGCTATAAAATAGCTAGGCAATCAATTACAATGGTCTCCTAACCCAGAGTATATTCACCTTGTATCTAACAATAATCATAATAATCCTAACAGCAGTTACAGATAATGAGTATATACAGTGATTCAAAGTAGGATAAAGAAAAAGTAGAATCCCAGGAGTGATGGCTACAGCAGAGGTTCAGGACAGGGACTATGCATNAGTATATTCACCTTGTATCTAACAATAATCATAATAATCCTAACAGCAGTTACAGATAATGAGTATATACAGTGATTCAAAGTAGGATAAAGAAAAAGTAGAATCCCAGGAGTGATGGCTACAGCAGAGGTTCAGGACAGGGACTATGCATATTTAGAAAAGTTTCAACCAAAGATTCTGTTGTGTTTCCTTTAAGATTGTAGTCCCCATCCTTACCCCCAAAAGAATCAACGTAGTGACCCAGTTTTTTCACTCCAGTACTTCACCAACCTCTGTATAATACACTGTAGATATTCTTCTCAGTAGTTTCTAACACAGTGTTTTTCATCAATATTCGAACTTTTAAGTCAATAGTATCTTTGCAGCATGGCATGAAAAAGACAGAGTATTCAGTGTTCTCTGGAAACCAATGCACACACAAAGCAAGCAAGAAGAGCTAACTGGCAAATCTTCAGATCCAAGCTACTTACCCAGTCCTTTTATAGTGAGATCAAGCAAGAGAAACCACAATAATCAATACTAAATTTCCAGACATAATGTACCACATCAAAAAAAAAAAAATTGTTGAGTTTGGGATCCTACAAGATCACAGCTTACAGCTTACATATACTTAACACCGAGCCAAGAAAGAAATCAATCTGTGAATTATGTGTGAATCAGTTGTCCCTTGTCCTGGACATTCCTCTGACGTTCTCTCCCTGAGATTAATAAAACTGATAAAACTACTAAGAGGAGATGAAATGCGGCAGTAAAGTGAGGAAATAGTTATTATTTCAGAATTCATAATAAAAATGGGAAATTTGCGTTAGTAAAAGTAATCTTCACTCAAAATCAAAAATTCACCTATTGACTGATGTCAGTGAAAAGAAAATCAGGCAAAAACTGGAAATGTATTTAAAATGTTTGGGTACCCCATGTGAAATCCAGAAACAAATTTAAAACTCCTTGGTTTATATTTCAAAGAAGTTAATTCACTCTAAAATGAAATTTTAAATGAGAGTGAAAGCACATGGAGCCTAAATGCCCTGATAAGACAGGCTAGTTGAGCAAGACTGCAAGTAAGGAAGCTATAACTGATAAGACTATGTTGATAATGTTAAGAGTAAGGAGGCAGAAAAAAGCTTGCAACTCCGCCATGGATGGTCCCTGGCTGTCTTAGATCTTTGGCTCTTTTCTGGCTACAACGGATGTCCAATCTACTGGGTTGGCCTCACAGTCACTAACTTTTTTTTCTGCTCTTAACTACAAACTAGATCTTCTTACCCCACCAACCTTTTGATCATAAAACTTTTTTAACACCTTAAATGTTAAAAAGGTTTTCAGTTGAGATGCCGTCACATCTTCCATCTTCAAATCTCAACCTCTCTCTGAATCCTTCCCCATGATGGGAAACGCCTCATCTCTCAAAATAGAATATTCCAATATCAGATAGCTCCCATTATTGGTCAGGTTTTGCTTTTTCACTGAGCAGGAATCTTACTCCAACTCTTTAGCCTCAGTTTAGTCCTCTAATAAAATAGAATTAAAAGAAGTACTTATCGATATGCGGACTGTTCAAATATTTAAAATGAAATGCCTGTGTCTCCGCAAAATCTTTCCTTTGCAGCCCTGAGAATCCCCCTGATATTACGTATTGTGTGTGCTTTTCCTCAGCTCCAACTTCCAAGGCATTAAAATTGCATATTCACAAAATTGTTTTCATTCAGATTATTAATATCTAAATTCAAGTGAACTCTCAATGTTACCATACAATGCATTTAGCCATTGGCCTTTTATTTCTTCACTCACACAAAGATATTCCAAAGGCTCTTCACTTCCTTCAATACCCACATTGCTTCCTCCAACAACACAGGACCCGACTTCACCCCATGGAGGTCACGGACTATGCAACCTGTCATCATTTCTCCTCTCCCTCCAACACTGCCTTCTGTTCCCTCCCTCCATCCCAAACTGATCTCTGCCGACCTTTCTGAGTCTTCTTGATTGGTTTTCCTTAATTATTTCCTCTCAAATGTCCAGGAGCGGAAGGCGTCATGAGGGAATACTGACATTTATGGACCACAAGTTAAGTGTTTGTTTTGTTTGCATTCTGTATACACGTTCATCAATAGTTCCATCACTTTGATGGTTTTCCCATAAAGTGTCTCCATGTCGAAAAAGTTGTTCTTTTTAAGTTAAGGTATATTATTTATGCATCTAACACATGCAAAATACTGTGGTTGGCAGAGGTACAAAGACAGATAACCCATCATTCCCTCAACCAAAGGATCCTGAACTACAAAGAGCCACATATGCAAATAACATCATGTTTTTAATGAGGGAGGAAGGAGAGAAGATGCGAATAAAGTACCATTCAGTCCTGAATTTCTAAATCAGAACAGCACTGCTACTGTGGCACTTAGAAATTCCAAGCTGTTCCCACAAATGATGGTCAAGCACTGCACAAGCCTGATGCACAGGCTAAATAAAGTTGTTTGATCCATCTTTCCTTTTAAGCTCTTGCCTTACTGCACTCCTTCAATTCACTGACAACCTTCTTACTGTCTCTTAATCAAGCTCACATACCATATATTGTTTCCCTACTACAATTTAAATTTGAACTTTCACTTCTAAAAAAATATTCTCCATCCTTGGAGAATATTAATAAACTGATTACCAAATAAAAGGGCTCGCTGTTTTTATTTAACAAGACCACATCCTCTTCCTTTCGGCAACATGTGGCATTGCTGACAATCCCTACGAGGTATCTGTACTAATATATCATTTGACAACTTAAACCTTTTGGACCAGTCTTTATCTCCTGTTTCCCCTATCTCACCAAAACACATCAAAGCATTCCTGGGATTTCCATTTTCTTATTCTTCCTCAGAAAAAATTTCTACTGTCACATCAACTATCATTTTTCTATGGTTGCCTTTACATATAAATATAGAGAGATACAGGGTTTTATATACATATGCACAACAATAAGTATAAATTTAACAGACAACTATGTATCTACCACCATGATTTAACAAATGCTAATATATGCTTATGTCATGTCTTTCTTTCATTATTTAAGATGTAAAATGATACAAATATAGCTACAGTTCCATTCTCCCATTTTTACACTTTGATTATACATATAAGCATTGAGAAACAATACATACTAATATTCTCTATGCTTTGCAGATGTATATATAATCAATAAACACATGTAAAAAATGACCAACATCATTAATTATCAAGAAAGTATGTCAAAACCACAGTGAGACACTGCTTCACTGGAATGTTTATAATAAAGACAGAGAGGAGCAAGTGTCAACAAGGGTAAGCAGAAAGTGCTGCCATTATATGAATGTAAAGAGGATGTAAAAGGATGTAGCCATTTTGGAAAACAGTTTGGAGGTTCCAAGGAGTTTAGTCACGATGTAGTCTGGCAATTCCACTCCTAGGTACATACCTCAAGAGAAATGAAAACACATGTCCATACAAAAATTTGTACAAAATGTTAATAGCAACATTCTAAATAGTCACAGAGTGGAAATATCCCACACACCCATCAATTCATGAATGGATAAATAAAAGGTGGCGTATCCATACAATGGGATAGTATTTGGCAATAAAAAAAAAGAAATGAAGGACTGATAATGCACTACATCATGAATGAACCTTGAAAACATGATCTACCTGAAACAGGCAAGTCACAAAGAAACACACACCATGTGAATTCATTTACCTGAAATATCCAGAATAGACAAATCTATAGAACAGAAAGCAGATTATTAACAGTTGCCCAGGGCTAGAGAAGATAGGAGACTTGGGGTGGGGCTGGCAGCTAAGGGTTTAGGAGTAAAGAAACTGTTTTAAAATTGACTGAGATGATAGATGCACAACTCTGAATATACTAAAAGCCACTGAATACTGTACACTTAGTAGAGGTGAATTATATGATATGTGGATTGGATCTTAAAGAGGCTGGTTTATCTTTATACATATAAACATGGTATATATGAATTAGGTTATAATTATATTACATATACCCACTTATAAATTATTTACACATATAATCTCTTACAAATTATTCACTTAGTACTATGTTTATTTAGAATAACTAGTTTACCTTAACTGTTCCAGTGAATGGGGAGATAAATTACACTACCTTCACTAACTCTTCTATATTTTTTTTCTATTTGAAGTAATACTACAATGAACATCCTTGTACATGTCTCCTGGTTTTACACGTTACAACCTTCTGAACCCTAAAAGACTTTACAATGGTTGAGTTGTGAAATTTGCAGTAGTTTGAACATTCTTTGGCACTGCCTTTCTTTAAGACTAGAATGAAATACCGTTGCCACTACTGAGTTTTCCAAATTTGCTGGCATATTGAGTGCAGCACTTTCACAGCATCACCTTTAAAGATCTGAAATAGCTCAACTGGAATTTCATCGCCTTCACTAGCTTCGTTCATGGTGATGCTTCCTAAGGCCCACTTGACTTCGCATTCCAGGATGTCTGGCTCTAGGTGAATGATCACACCATGGTGATGATCTGGGTTGTGAAGATCTTTTTTGTACAGTTCTGTGTATTCTTGCCACCTCTTCTTAATATCTTCTGCTTCTGTCAGGTCCATACCATTTCNAGGGAAGCCCAAGAATACTGGAGTGGGTAGCCTATCCCTTCTCCAGCAGATCTTCCCGACCCAGGAATCTAACTGGGGCCTCCTGCATTGCAGGCAGATTCTTTACCAACTGAGCTATCAGGGAAGCCCTTTAATATAGCAGGTGCATGCCAGGGCCTGGACTCCAGAACATTCTCTCTGCTTGGGATTCTCTTCCTCAGATACCCACATGCTCATTCCCACCTCCTTCAAGTCTTTGCTTGCACCTCACTTCTCATCAAGGCCTCCTGAGCCCATTGTTCCCACCTGCACACCTGTCCACCCCAGGGCTCCAAGTGTCCTCATTCTGCTCTGACGCTACCTTGGGTTCACAGCCTCCTCACTATGTTTGACTTACTCTTCACCTGTATGGTCTAGCTTTCCCCCTAGAATGCAGCCTTTCTATTCCTTGCACGAAGCCTCCCACATGCACACAGGAAGCCTGGCATGTGCAGAAGGAACAAGCCATTTTGTGAATGGATCTTAGTGTGATCGGGCCTCATCTCTCTCCTGCATTAGAGTAAAAGCTCTGTGAGGACCAGACTTGCCTCTCATTCAAAGCACCTTGAACAGGGTGTCCTGTCCCCAGGACAGGGTAGACATGGGTTTTCAGGAGGGCGCTGGGAGCTTGTCTTAGTCCTTGAGGCCGGTAGAGCAAAATATATTACCAACCATACTATTAAAAGGAGGAGAAGGGGGCGATAGATAATGAGATGGTTGGATAGCATCACTGACTCAGTGGACATGAATTTGAGCAAACTCTGGAAGATAGTGAAGGATAGGGAAGACTGATGCTCAGCAGTCCATGGAGTCACAAAGAGTTGTACACGATTGAGAGAATGAACAAACAAAAAATACTATAAGTCACAAAATCTACTTCTCACAGTTCTGGAGGTTGGATGTCCAAGATGAGGGCACTAGCATGGTTGGGGGGTGGTGGGTCCTCTTTCGGGTTGAAGACTTTTCCTTGTGTCTTTATGTGGCAGAAAGGGCACCCCACTTTTAGGAGGCATTAATTCCATTCCTGTAGGTTCCAGCCTCATGACCTGAGCACCTCCCCAAATGCCCACCTCCTAATAGCATCCTTGATGGGTAGGATTTCAATGTATGAATCTGAGGGGGAGACAATCAGACCGCAGCAGAGCTCCTCCATCTAATGAGTGTCTTCAGAGATGAGAGAGAGGCCAGTTCCTGTGAGGTGCACGAACTCATTATCTTCTTGCCCAGGTGCAGCGGGCCTGGCTTTGCTTGTTTCTGGAAGACCTGGAAATGAGCACTGCTTTTACAACACAGGACCATTTCCAGGTGCCCCCACCCTGCTCTCTCCCCTTCAGAACCACATGTTCAACACTGTACATTGCACACTGCATGTGCGTTCAGCCATGTCCAGCTCTTTGAAACCCCATGGACTGTAGCCCACTGGGCTCCTCTGTCCATGGCAAGAATACTGGAGTGGGTTGCTATGCCCTCCTCCAGGGGATCTTCCCAACCCAGGGATCAGACCTGCGTGTCCTGTGGCTCCTGCATTGGCAGGCAGGTTCTTTACCTACTGAGCCATCTGTACAGAGGAACTTATCTGCAAAGCAGAAATAGAATCACAGATATGAAAGAGCAAACGTTATGGTTACCAAGCAAGGAAGGAGGGTGGGATGAATTGAGAGATTGGGACTGACATGTATACACCACTATGTATAACATAGATAACTAGTGAGAATCTACTGTACAGCCCAGGGAATTCTGCTCAGTGCTCTGTGATGACCTAAATGGGAAGGAAATCCAAAAAAGAGGGGATATATGTACACGTACAACTGATTCACTCCATTGTACAGCAGAAACTAAATACAACATTGTAAAGCAAGTATACTCCAATTAAAAAAAAAAAAAAGAACATAATAAGCTGACTTCTCCCAGGTTGGCATCTTGAGGGGGAGGTCTCACTTGCACAGTAAGTCCTGATCTTGCTGAAGCTAATCTGAAAATTTGAGACTCACAGCAGGTCAAACAAAGGCTTCCCAAACCCAGCCAGGCATCCCTTTAGAGTCCCAAGTCTACCAGCTGCTCCCCCTCCAGCCATCGGGGACCTATCTTCCATCACTCACAAGCATGTTAAACAGGGGCTAAAAGGTATGCATGTTAGAATTCGCATCTGCCTCCCCAGTGACTTCAAAACACTTTTAAATGCAATAGCATTTCCTTTGCTTTCTAATGCTGGCACTAAATGTTGCATTGTCAAGGAAAAGGATTCCTGCTTATAAAAAACATCTTTTGGGGAAAGGGGGGGTGGTTCTTCTCAGGAAACAGACGGGGCAAAAAGGTTAACATTTGGCGGTGTGCTATGTCGCTTCAGTCGTGTCTGACTCTTTGAGACCCTATGGGCTGTAGCCCACCACGCTTCTCTGTCCATGGGATTCTCTAGGCAAGAATATTGGAGTGGGTTGCCATTTTCTTCTCTGGGGGATTTTCCCAACCCAGGGATGGAATCCGTGTCTCTTATGTCTCCTGAATTGGCAGGCAGGTTCTTTACTACTAGTCCCACCTCAGTAACATTTGACAGACTGCGATCAGAACCAGGAAAACTCCTCTGCGTGAGGACACCTGGGGAAGGAGAGACACTCCTGAACAAGAGGAGAGAATCGTGGCTCTTGGGTGAGTGTGGCTGGAGCTGACAAACAGCGGGTGCTCGCTTGGTTTGCAGACGGCCCTCCGATCCTGATGACTGTGCAAGGGGGCTTGCTTCCCACCTCCATCAGATCGCTGCAGCCCCACTGCCTTCGCCTCTCTTCCCTCGACTGGCTTCTGAGAACTCCATTAACTTTCAAATCTGGCCTGTAAATGCCTAGCCTGGCTCCCCTTCACCTGAAAGAATCTAATGATTACGACCTGTGTCTCTCCTCTTGCACTTGAATCGTCTCACCCAGGCATCTGGAAAGATCATCTTAACAATTCTACTTTAGCTCTGTGTGTGTNGGTGGTGTCATCTGCATATCTGAGGTTATTGATATTTCCCTCGGCAATCTTGATTCCAGCTTGTGCTTCCTCCAGCCCAGCGTTTCTCATGATGTGCTCTGCATATAAGTTAAATAAGCAGGGTGACAATATACAGCCTTGACATACTCCTTTTCCTATTTGGAACCAGTCTGTTGTTTGATGAGAGGTAAACATAAGCAAAACATGGGCTCTGGGTTCAGTTCAGCCGCTGTCATGTCCGACTCTTTGTGACCCCCATGGACTGCAGCACGCCAGGCCTCCCTGTCCATCACCAACTCCTGGAGCCTACCCAAACTCACGTCCACTGAGTTGTTGATGTCATCCAACCATCTCATCCTCTGTTGTCCTGCTTCTGCCTTCAATCTTTCCCTGCATCAGGATCTTTTCCAATGAGTCAGTTCTTCACATCAGGTGGCCAAAGTATTGGAGTTTCAGCTTCAAGATCAGTCCTCTCAATGAATATTCAGGACTGATTTCCTTTAAGATGGACTGGTTGGATCTCCTTGCAGTACAAGGAACTCTCAAGAGTCTTCTTCAATACCACAGTTCAAAAGCATCAATTCAGTTTCCTGTGCTAGTCCAACTCTCACAACCACACATTACTACTGGAAAAACCACAGCTTTGACTAGATGGACCTTTGTTGGCAAAGTAATGTCTCTGCTTTTTAATATGCTCTCTAGGTTGGTCATAGACACTCCTTCTTCAAGGAGTAAGTGTCTTTTAATTTCCTGACTCCAATCACCATCTGCAGTGATTTTGGAGGCCAAGAAAATAAAGTCTGTCACTGTTTCCATTGTTTCCCCTTTTATTTGCCATGAAGTGATGGAACTGGGTCCAAGAAAGTCATAACAAAGATGGTTAAAATTACCACACAGAGTACTAAGGCTAAGAAACAGGAATGTATACCGTACACAGACTAGGAAGTCGATTTTTCAAGGAGTAGGTTATCCAGGCAGAAACTCTGAAAGTTTACCAGATTTACCCTAGGATAAATCCAGAGGGACCAGAGCATCACCAGGGCACATCAGCAAGAGTAAAAAGCACATACATGAGCAAAGAAGCATGAAGAACATAAAATATCCTGGACTGCTGCGTGCACCGTGGGAAGATCTAAAGGGCAGAAAAGGAGAGGGAAGCACCGCAGCAGAGGAGAAGCTCTTGAGCACCCCACAGTTCTCTGAATTCATGAAAGGCCAAGCTGAAAGGTTTCTAGCCCAAAGACAACTATGTGTTCAGGAGAAGGGGTTTGGAAGGGTGTGTGTGTGTCTGTGTACATGATGCGCAGTGATGTGATGGTGATTAACAAATCTATTCAAAGGAAGTGCCACTTACTAAGCATCAAAATATGGGCCTGACATTAACTCATTCAATCCTCTCAATAGCTTTATGATATCTATATTGATTCCTTCACTTTACAGAGCAGAAATCTAAGGCTTAAAGAGACTATGCAATTTCTCAAGGCCACACAGCTGGTAAGTGGCAAAACTCCATTTCTGTTCCCCTGTTTCATTAGTACGTATTAACTATTGCTTTATTCAATCTCAAAATTATTACTCCAGACTCCTCTGTGTGATCCATATGGAAGTCAGATCAAACATCTTCATACACTGCTTTTAGCATACTACTTTGGGGCTCAAATCATCTCAGTGACCCCTTGTAACTATAGGAAACCATCCAAATTCTGTAATTTAGTCTGTATCTTCCAAACTCCCAAACTGGCATGCCCAGAAAACACAACTCTGAGACAGAGTTTGGCGTACAGAATGTTTACCAAGAGGACTCTTGAGATGAACACCGAGCTTCCTTTCTCAAAGAAGTAATAAAAGCCAGATGGAGCTGAGAACGAGAGATATTAAGCCCCAATAAAGGCCAAACGATGCACCAGCTGACACCAGGTGGAGCCAGGGGGCTAAGATGGCCCTCCAGAGTCACCCAGAGTTTGGCTGAGATGGCCTGGCCTTTCTGCTCTCTCACTGCTCAGACAATGTAAGGCAACCCTGGAAAAGGCATCGTGGGTCATGCAGCTCTTGGCAGCACTGGCAGTCTCTGAAGGGGCTCCATAGCTGGAGTCCTGGGTACTGACATACTTAGTCTCACCTACACTACAGTTATGAACAGTCCCATGTTTAAAACTTCACAAGCTCCACTGTCCTTCCAACAAAGTCCAAACTCAGTAAGCATGGCCCACAAGTCCCTATGAGGATACTGAGGTTTACAAAAATCAATTCACTCGTACAATATCCCAGAGGCAGCCAAAGCAGCTAAACAAAGTCAAGCTTCAATGTGACACCAAAGTGTCACTTCTCAAGTATCCATGGCATCAAGAATAAAATGCCAACGTGAGGGTATGGAAGGAGAATCAAGCTAGGGATGACTAAAGAAAGACTATCTACAGCAACATTTTCCTAAGGGCAGTTTTACCATCTATCTAAGTCCCAACAAAATATGACTATTAAATAGAGTAAATTAAGAATGCTCTCTGATAACTCCTTTGGATGTAAGTGCTAAGCAAAATGACAAGGGATCTGGTTTTGAAATGACCAAATTATCAGCTTCAACATAACCTCCACCGAAGCTTGTAAATCCAAAGGAAATCCAACAAGCTGTGCAAAAGGAAAATCACTGAACTCAATGGAAGGAGTCATTCTGAAACGGGCCTTCAGTAGATGGAGCTCTCCCCTCTGAATTGGTGCTGAACCACAGAGCAGGGAAACCTGAAGAGCTGGAAATGCAGTCATTCAGACAAAGGTTCTGAACATCTGCACTGATTAAAATGCCAATCACCCTTCTCCTAAGAACACTGGCATTAACCCTGGTGTGCCAGCCACATTTCAACCCTGAATAATGTTATTATTAAACACGAGCTGAGCACCAACAAAGCCTTCAGCACCTCTAAGAAAGAGACAGGGTGCTTGCATAGTACTTTGCCATCAAACAAGTGTTTTGAGAAAGACAACAGAATAACTATAAACTTCGAGTTCTATTTTCATGGGGAAAAAAGAAACCCTCAAAATTGATCTCTCTCCTTAAATTTAAATAAAACTTGGGAGTTTATTTATGGGAAAATGTCCTTTATAATAGCTTTTTTTTCTTATGATTGCTGTTGTCATATAAATTATTTGAGTCTACATGTTGTTTGGGGTGAACATATAACCGTGAGGTTGCAGAATTGGACGACCTTTAGATGCTAAAAATCCTTGTACCTGAATATGAAAGATTGTACTTGCAAAGCAGAAATAGACACACAGACGCAGAGAACAAATATATATAGATACCAAGGATATGGAAGGGTGGGTGGAAGGAATTGGGAAACTGGGATTGGCATATATACACTATTGATTCTACATATAAAAAAGATGACTAATGAGGACTTACTGTATAGCACAGGATATTCTACTTAATTCAGTGTGGTGATCTGAATGGAAGGAAGTCCAAAGGGGAAGGGAAATATATATGTGGATGGCTGGTTCATTTTGCTGTATAGTAGAAACTAACAATACTGTAAAGAAAAAGAATTAGACTTATTCCCGAATAAAGATGGGAATATTAAACTATTCAAATATATTTCAACAAAAACATGTCTAATCCTCCAAATGCCCCATGACAACATGCCACTTATTTTTTTTAATCAGATAGTGCCAGCCCACCAACTGTTGGCCCAAAAGAGCTGAAAACTCAAGTACTTCACAGGTACAAAGTCAGAAATACAGCATATTCTAGAAGGTCTCACAAGGGCTACAGTTAAGACTGCCCATTACAGAGCAGAACTAACTTTAGCCAGCAACCAAGTAACAACCTCAAAAGCAACACGCCCTACAAACAAGCTCAGTGAAAGGCAATTACTATCTAATGATTCAATTTAAGATTTGGGGTCCTACCTCTTCCTTTCAAAGGCCATACATAGAAGTAAACTGTAGTAAAAACTTGCAACTCAACATGAAGGGCAAAAAAGTGTTCTGTTATCATGATTTACTCTGACTTTCAGAAAGCTGAAGACGACAGCAGGTGAGAATGCATGTCCGAGTATTTCAGCATAAACAACACAGCATGCGTTCCAAATAAACTATCATGGTCCACTTGACACTGGGACACAGCTTTTCCTAAGCCAGCATGCTCTTGTGACCTTGAAGGTACGTTGCTCATGATTTGCCCGTTCAGGTGCCTTCACTAGGATATTTGATGTTGGAATTTTTGTTCAAACAACTTTGAGAATGTCAATTCATGTTTAAATGAAATGTAAAGACCAAGAACTTGTTCCGCTTTTGCTGATGCTGAGTACTGAAGACATTAAATCTACAGATATACAATCTGTGATAAGATCTACTTATAACTTTTTAAGTGTAAGGATGTGCTAAATGTACCGGCAGTGGTCAGGACAAGCATGGGAAGGGGGGGATGTCTTTAAAATGCATAAATAACTAAGAAATTTTCTATTTAATGATAATAATTCTCAAGTTTATTTCTAATGACATGATAAACTCTTAGACACAATGCTTTAACAGGTAAAGTGATTCAATGAGGATCTACAATCTATCGGTGGTAGACAGACGCTTCAAATTCCTTGTATTTGGTTAATACTGAATCAACTATTTAAGGCTCCTTCCTCTGTATCCAAAAATGACTTTACAGATGTAAGGCATGAAGTTTAACTGGTTTTTGTTTTTAATAAAAAAGGATAGGATATGATTTTACACAAATATGCACACATTCTTTTGCCAAGTTCCTTTTAATATAAAAGATGGATATCTTAAGATGGCTGACCACAACTTATTTACATGGATATGTAATTTATAATCAACAGCCAAAAAAATAAAGCATAGTTAACTGACCCAAAGACAGCCAGTATTTGTTAACTTCAGCCTCTTAAGATCACAGCCCCTTTCAATGTAGTACTGGTCCTAAGCTGTAGTAACATGTGAGATGTTGACCTAGCTTGATTCAAATGGTCTATAGATGCTAATGTCGGTTTCAAACAATAAATCTTACTCCCATCTTTTGGGGACTTCTGATGTACTTACCCAAAAACAAAACAAGACAGTGACAGATACCCACATATGCACAATGTGAAACATGTAGAGAGCTACATGCAAAGAAGAAATTCACACACATACAGACATACATTCATCACTCTTAATGTGTTTTAGACAAAGCTATGTAAAACTCTAGTTTCCCTAATATAAGGGTTTTTTCTCTAATACAATGCCTTCCTTGCCTCCTCTGATACCCTGTAGGATATAAGTCCTGATACAAAGATTTTGGGCTACCTTGAAACACACGCCAAATACATTATGAAGATTCCAGCAGGCTGTGTACTGCTCATGGACATAAAACCATTTCAAAAGCATGCTCACTGCATATTGGCTCAGCAGGATGAGCTGTCTGGAGGTAAGGGAGAAATGAGAAGGTGATAAGCAAGCCAGCCCAGATGAAATAGCATTTCATTTCTTAGCCCCCAAAAGAGACTCCCTGCAAATTCATATGCTGAGCTTCTAATGTCTGTAGTTGTAAAACACAGCAAATAATTCTGAATGTTCTCTTAAGAATATCACTCAGATAGACTAATTAAAAATGATAAAGAACAAGGAAAATGCAAAATTCTTTTAAAATGTTAACTGACATCAGGTTTCCCAGCAAGTAAGGTCCAATAATTTTCTAGTTCTTTCCTTGAATTCCCTTCCCCAGCCCTGCAAAGCTAACTAACCCAGAGCTATGAAGAGCCAAGAATTTCCAGCACTCATCAAGCTGGCCAAAAGTAACATTCTTCAGAATACCAGATCCCGGGGGTAATTAAAACATAGAGAAGAGAAAGAAGGAATTAATTGAATGACCACAGCTGCCAAATGAATAAGGCTGAACAAGGCTAGTTGGTAATAGATATGTTCCACAGTAAGAGAAGTGGAACAAGGGGTCAGGATGAGGGTGGAAGGAAGTCGCACCCAACACGCTGAGCTAGTGATCTTGAAAGGCAGTAATGGCTCAGAAAAGCCAAAGCCAGTCAACTCCTCTGGCCATTTCTGGAAACATTTTGAAGACAAAGAAATGAAGCCTCCAGCACCTTCTGCCTCTCAGAACTGGTGACACTCCCATAGGAGTGGTTCGGGAAGACAGCATGAGCAAGACGCTGAGCACACACATGACATGCATCTTTCCCATCCCATGTGCGGCAGGCAGGTTCTACACAGGAAATTAATTTGGTGAAAGGAAACCAAAGACTGCTAAAATTCTGGCATTTTTAGGCCATCAAAATGGTAGCACTGTAGCAGAAAAACCAAACCTCAATAAAGTGGGAATAAGGCTCGAGCATTACGGTTATGGTATTTTAGATAAACATTTATACGTTTTCTAGTTGATTATACAGTCCCTGATGAGCAATGCAAAGGCACAGCCTGTGAGTAAGAAGGATGATGATTTATCTATGTACTAACCTACTGGGAAGTTTATCTGATTTCGATTACACTTCTCTTTTCATGCAGCCACTCAAGATAGCTCCAGCCAGAGAAAACTGTCTATACAAGATGGTCCCAACACAGGCTACGTATGGTGCTTCAGAAAGGGCTTCTGGTCTTCTATACGAAGTACTGAATATTAAAATATGCGAAGGTAAGTGAGAAGAATCATTGATTGGCCACCTCCTCCTCAGCCCACAGACAGAGAAGCCATGGCTAGTGTCACAGTTCTGTGAAAATGTATAGAATTCACACCTGGTAGAATGAAAAGAATGTGGGATGCACATTCTGGTGGACTTGGTGCCAGACTGATTTAGGTTCAAGCCCAATCCTTGCCATTCGACACCAGGCAGTAAAATGCAACAGAACATTATAGGGAAAATGAGATCATCACAGAGCTTAGAACAAAAGAAACCTTACGTAAGGAATGCCCCTACTATGCCACACCACCTACATCATCACCACCAATACCTACACCACCACCACCTACATCATAATTGCATAATTACTGAGAAGACAAAAACACATTAAATGAAACCAAGTATACATTTAGAAGTCAACTATTAAGAGTGATCAAATACCCTATTAAACTCACTAAGGATTATTGCTAAAACTGGACTCAGTAAAGAGGAACACAGATGCCTAAGGTCAAGGCCTAGTCAAGAACAGGCTTAGAGGAACCTAACTAAAATCAGACAGTCTTTCAAATCCAAGAGTAAATAATCCCAGAATGAGGGCAAGAGTAGCTGTCCTGATAAAGAACTTGAGGTTCATTGCACACTCTCTGGGACACACATACTGGTAACAATAGACTGTTCCCTCTTACTCGATGTTCAAGCTGAAGATGATAATACCACTTTATGTTCCTATAGCACGTGACATATAACAAACCAAGAAAGAAAGTGAAGGTGAAAGCGTTAGTCGCTCAGTCGTGTCCAACTCTTTGCAACCCCATGCACTGTAGCTTGCCAGGCTCCTCTGTCCATGGAATACTCCAGGCAAGAATACTGGAGTGGATCGCCATTCCCTTCTCCAGGGGATCTTCCCAACACAGGGATTGAACCCAGGATTGCAAAGCACAATTTCCCACATTGCAGGCAGATTCTTTACCATCTGAATTTTAGGGCATAGATACATTCATTTCTATCAAATGATACCTTCAACTGATAAATGACCGTTGCCTAAATGAAGACTTTCTGTAAAAACAGATACAAAAAAAATTTTGACGTGAACTATGCAGAGTTCCAAAGAATAGTGAGNGAGAAGCCCACTCACCACAGCCAGAGAGTAGTCCCTGCTCACCACAACTAGAGAAAGCCAATGCAAAAGCCAGGAAGACCCAGCACAGCCAAAAAAACAAAAAGTACCTCCCCTGCCCTGCCAAATCTCTAGGTCTTCAGCAAGCAACCTTCAACAGAGTTTCAAAGTGCTATTACTCAGGAGAAAACAAATACCACTGCAAGTGTGGCAGTTGTGTCATTATTTTAGTGACTTTTGGTTCTGATGTTCTGTTTTCTTAAAACTCAAGAAGTGTCTACTTCAGGTAGCCTTCAGCTCTTAAGCCATTCCTGAGGCTTTCTCCATCTTCAGCTTTACTCATTGGAAAAACCTTCTGGGAGACTGTGATGAAATGCTACAAGGCAAGCAGGTGAAGCTGAGTTTTAAATTCAGGTGCCAGAGTGAGGGCAAGCAACCCCTAGTTAGTCATCTGTCTACGGCCTGCTCAGCAGAGTGCAGGAGCAGCCTGGGGAACCAGCCAAGCACAGCCAAACCTTGTGGGAGGTGTCTCAAAGCAAAAACATGAGTGACTCTAAGTCCTCTACAAAATCCATCCCATTGCCTTGTTATACCTTGTAATACTCCTCCCCCTCCCCCTGCCAACACACACACTTCCCTTGTGTCATTATTGGCATTCCAAAGTCTGATCCATGTTCATCATCAAATATTCTTTTTTGAGCTCCTTCATTGTATAGACCAGTTTACCAGGTTGTGTTTAAGAAATGAGGCCTTAGCCCCAGTGGGTTTCCAGTACATCTGAGGAAGGGATGATTACTAGTGAAAAGACAGGCCATGCCCCATATGTGAGGCACAGAGTAGGTGCCACACTGAGACATCGTCAAGAAATAAGGTGCTGGGGAAAGTGTCCAGGAGTAGGTGAGAGGATCTGGTAGAGTGTCTGGAGGAGGAAAGGGTGTAGGGAGTCAAATCCATACACTGTCTTCAAAGTCCTCAAAGCACGGTGGGGTCTTTGCAGACTTAGGCCTTCCCAGAGGGCAACTCTCTCCCCTTAAACTTCCCTGTTTCTTGAAGGGGAGAGAGGCTTAAAGGAAGAATTTGGGGAGAAATCCTGCTTCTAATATAAAAAGCAGAACTGGGTAAGAGAAAGGGACTCACAGATTCCATTGCATGGCTTCTTTACATTGAAGCCTCAGGCCCACAGGGTGATGCACCATTTCATTCATTCACTTCTGGTGCCAGGCACTTTGCTGCATTCTGGGGATATGAGACCAACATAGACACGGCATCAGGGCAGCACCACTTGTAGACCATTGGCCACCTGCAGCTCAGCATTCTCAATGCTAATAATACAGACCCTAAGGCCTTGGTTGAGACTAGACTTACTGTATCAAAATCTCTGTGCTGGTCCTGAGAAACTGCCCCACACTGCCCATCCTCATTACTCCGCAGCTAAAGCTTGAGAACTCTGGTCTGAGGGGTACTGCCTCTGCAGACTACTTTCAGGGCAGACTGGTCTCCTTGGANGTGGGACGAATTGAGACACCAGCACTGAAATATGTGCAGCACCATGTATGAGACAGCCAGCCAGTGGGAAGGTGCTGTACAGCACAGCGAGTTTTCAGCCTGGAGCTCTATGACAACCTAGAGAAGTGGGGTGGGAAGGTGGCTCAAGAAAGAGGGATATATGTACATTTATGGCCGATTCATGTTGTACGGCAGAAACCAATACAACACTGTAAAGAAATTAGCCTCCAATTAAGTTTCTTTTTAATTTTAAAAAAGGCAGGCAGTTTTCACATATGCTACAACATGGATGGACCTTGAACACAGGATGCTAAGTGAAATAAACCAACCACAAGTACTGTTTGCTTTCACTTAAATGAGATACTTAGAGCATTCAGCACCAGAGACGGAAGAATGGTGGCTTTCAAGAGCTGCGGAGAGGAGGGGATATGGAGTTACTGTTTAACATGTACAGAATTTCAGTTTTACAAGGGTTATCAAGATAGATGGTGGTAACTGTTTCACAACATTTTACATGTATTCAATACCACTGAATTGTACACTTAAAATGGTTAACACATATTTTACATTATGTGTATTTACCAGGAAAAAAAAAAAGTATAGCTGTGCATAGGAAAGTACACAGCGCTTTCAGGAAGCCAACAACAGAGATACCTAATACTTCCTTGGAAGACCCAGAAATGCTGACATCAAAATTGAGAAATGAAAGATAAATCAGAGTTAGCCAGGGAAGGAAAGTTGAGAAAAACCATCTTAGGCAGAGGGTAAGTCAAGGGCAAAGGTCTAGAGGCAGAACGGACTGGGACCCCATCAAAGAACAAAAGTAAGATGTAAAAGCATCCAAGGTCAGACTCGAGGAAGGCCCTGAACGCCATGCCAAGAAGTCTGGACTTAACCTTCACAGTGGGGACGTGAAGAACACAAAGTCAAGAGTAAATCAGGACAGGGTTAGACAAAGAGTTAACAGAATAGTATTGTGACCTGGGGTAATAAATGGTGGCCCAAATAAAACCGTAGTCTTGCAGAGGGAGAAAAATTAGAGGGATTTACAGATGTGAAGGTGTGGAACTGTTCAACTGTAGTGATTAATGTAGGACATTTTTAAAAGATGTGGAGCATCTAGAATGATAATATTCAGAAGTCACTAAGGTGGAGAACACAGCTGGCTTGGCACCCAGCAGTGAGTTAAGCAAAGATACAGGACTCAATGTTGGCATCATCATAATGGCCAACCACTATCATAGGCCATATTAATTTATACCAACACTCACCACCCACAAAGAAGCTCAGAACTTGAATTCTGGGTCACATGTGATGCTCAGCCAGCAGTCCTTCCACAAATGTGGTGGGATCACAGAATTAGGGGAAGAGGACATTGAAGAGACAGGAGTAGTGAGTGACCACAGTTCTTTACAGACTCCAACAGCTTCCAATCTCTCAAGATGAGAAATGTTACACAAGAGCATGTATGTGTTTCCCATGAATAAAATGAATTCTCTCAGGGGCTTCCGTAGTAGTCCAGTGGGTAAAAATCCACCTTGCATTGCAGGGGGCACAGGTTCGATCCTTGGTCCAGGAACTAAGATCCTACACGCCATGTAGCAACTAAGTCCATGCTTCACGACTAGAGAGTCTGAGATCACACATGCCACAAAATTAAGACCCAACACAGCCAAATAAATAATTAAAAAAGAAAAAAATTTCTCCCTTTAAGAGATATTAGTGTCTTGCTACTCAAAAACAGTGTGGTCCACACAGCACTGCCATCACTTGATAGCATGCTGAAATACAAATTATATAGCCCCATCCCAGAACTGGGGCTTCCCAAGTGGCTCACTGGTAAAGAATTTGCCTGCAGTGCAGAAGACGCAGGAGATGAGGGTTCAACCCCTGAGTCAGGAAGATCCCCTGGAGAAGGAAAAGGCAACCCACTCCAGTATTCCTGCCTTGAAAATCCTATGGACCCAAAAGCCTGGTGAGTGATGGTCCATTGGGGTGCAATGAGTCGGACACCACTGAGCACATACACATGCACCCCAGAACTCCTGCATAGAAGTCCATATTTAAAGAAAAGCAACAGGTGGTTTATATGCATGAAAGCTTGAGAAGCACAGAATTAGGGGATTTATCCGTAACTCATTTCCATAAGGCTAAAATGAACCATCAGCCTTGCTCCCTTCATACCTGAAAGAATAACTAAACAACAGCCTTCAAAATCTGCAGCTTACAAAGCAGCCCACCCTAATACTTAATGGCAATTAGCACAGAGTCATTGGAGAAGGCAACGGCACCCCACTCCAGTACTCTTGTCTGGAGGATCCCATGGATGGAGGAGCCTGGTGGGCTGCAGTGCATGGGGTCGCTGAGAGTCAGACGCGACTGAGCGACTTCACTTTCACTTTTCACTTTCATGCACTGGAGAAGGAAATGGCAACCCACTCCAGTGTTCTTGCCTGGAGAATCCCAGGGACAAAGGAGCCTGGAGGGCTGCTGTCTATGGGGTCGCACAGAGTCAGACACGACTGAAGTGACTTAGCAGCAGCAGCAGCACAGAGTCAAAAAATAACTCTAGGATCTTCTGCATTCAGTAGGCCAGAATATTTAGCCAGAACTAATATAATTATGATTTGTTCTTGTTTTAAATACTTTCCAGAGAAAAAATTCATTTCCACTACACATATATTTAGCAGAACAATAGATAATTTACATACTTATTAACTCATCTCCAGTTTTCTAGTTTCCCAAAGGGTTTTGCAAAGTCCTTAATTATATACTAGTCTGGAACAACTATTTCATTAGCTAATTTTCTGCCCACCCCCTTTTGTCAGGTGAAAATGTGTTACCACAGTTCTTAGTGGAGGCATGGTTAATGTGTTTTGGATAGCAATTTGCCTTAAAAGGGGTAATTAACATTCCCACTCCAAAATAAACACCACAACTATAAAAAAATAATACATTCAGGAATATATTAAAAGGTTGAAGAAGCTAAACTCACAACAAAAATTTAGACTAAAAAGTCATGCAAAAATCACTGTGCATACTATTTAATATCTATTTTTTTAAATCTTCTATTTAATATCAAGTTATTTTTTAAATCTTCAAAGAAAAAGAATCAAACTGATGATTTATCCTGTAATTATATTTTTTTTAATTATGAAATTATGATACCACATTTACAAGACACTTGGAAAATACAGAAGAAAGTTCCATAGAGGTACACTATATATTGTAATTATTTTTTAAGTAGATAAATTAAGAGTTTTGGTTGGAGTTTTAATAGCAAACTCTCAAAAATTAGTTGAAAGAATATATAGAAAAGCAGAAGGATACAGTAGACCTGAAAAGCACCATGAACCAATTCAACATAATTAAAATTAATATAATTTTCACACAATAGGATATAAATTCTATTTTAGCTCCCACAGACTATAAACTAGGAGACCACTCCAACATATCCAGGGACATAAGACACGGTGCAAAAATTTCATGGTCTAAAGGTATTGAAATCATAAGACTCTGTGGATTTATGTTCGAACTCAATATCAAAAGATTTACCCTCTAGTTCTTAAAGAACACAAAGCCCTGTCCATCTTTGACAGACGAAATTTTAGGACAGCTAAAATCACTGAGAGTTTCAAAAACTGACTGGATGGACAGAGAAGAAAAGAGATACTTCTCCATGTTTGGATCAATATTAATATAAAAGCTACTAGAAAGAGTTAACGCCCTCACATCAAGGAACAATATTGTATACAAACCAGCAGTGGTAGCCAGGATTCTTAGGCACATTCCGCTGTGGTATGAAGTTCAGTTCAGTTGCTCAGGCGTGTTCGACTCTTTGTGACTCCATGGACTGCAGCACGCCAAGCCTTCCTGTCCATCACCAATTCCCAGAGTTTACTGAAACTCATGTCCATTGAGTCGGTGTTGCCATCCAACTGTCTCATCCTCTGTTGTCCGCTTCTCTTCCTGCCTTCAATCTTTCCCAGCATCAGGGTCGTTTTCAGTGAGTCAGTTCTTTGCATCAGGTGGCCAAAGTATTGGAGTTTCAGCTTCAGCATCAGTCCTTCCAATGAACATTCAGGACTGATTTCCTTTAGGGTGGACTGGTTGGATCTCCTTGCAGTCCAAGGGACTCTCAAGAGTTTTCTTCACCACCACAGTTCAAAAGCATCAATTCTGCAGCGTTCAGCTTTCTTTATAGTCCAAATCTCACATCCATATATGACTACAGGAAAAACCATACCCTTGACTAGACAGACCTTTCTTGGCAAAGTAATGTCTAGTTTTTAAAAGTAAAAAGTAATCTCTACTTTTTAACATGCTGTCTTGGTTAGTCATAACTTTTCTTCCAAGGAATAAGCACCTTTTAATTTCATGGCTGCAGTCACCATCTGCAGTGATTTTAGAGCCCCCAAAAGTAAAGTCTGCCACTGTTTCCACTATTTCTCCATCTATTTGCCATGAAGTGATGGGACTGGATGCCACGATCTTAGTTTTCTGAATGTTGAGTTTTAAGGCAACTTTTTCACTCTCCTCTTTCACTTTCATCAAGAGGCTCTTTAGTTCTTCTTCGCTTTCTGCCATAAGGGTGGTGTCATCTGCATATCTGAGGTTATTGATATTTCTCCCGGCAATCTTGATTCCAGCTTATGCTTCATCCAGCCCAGCATTTCTCATGATGTACTCTGGATATAAGTGATATGAAAAGTCATAGCAACTCTTCCAGTTGGTTAAAAGTTCTTGGAAGTCCTTTTTGTAACTTGTATTGCTTTCTGCACAACTTGGTAAAGAGTCTCAGAACCTGACTTCAACCATGAGCCTATGGCTATACACAGCTCGAGTCACCACTCCGAAGTCTTATAAATTTCATGTTTTCATGTATATTTACTTCCTGCACTTGTTCTTCTTTCCTTCCTTATTTCCCTAGCACTCAATACATTTTCCAGAATTCCCACTCATCTACCAAGCAGCATATACCACCTATCTCTATATTCACCCTCTCATTACCTAATTTTATTAACTCATCATGTCAACATGAGACAGGAACAAGACCTCCTGGAGGGGTGATGGAAGAGAAGAAAGGTATGCGACAAACCTTGGATAGTTATTATGGCTAGCAAACACTAAAACTAGGAAAAAGTGGTCAGATTTAATTCCTCAAAGAGATCTGGCTTTGGTTGCTAAATGATGAGATAAACTATAAACTAGACTCAATGCTCTGACACTGGCATGCTGCTATAAAAAGAAAAAAATTCCTAAGAAAAATGAAGAGAACACTGTAAAACCACAATCTTCAGTCAGTACTGAGACTCCTAAATGATAGGTTATATATAAATATTCAGTTCAGTCGCTCAGTCGTGTCTGACTTTTTGCGACCCCATGAATTGCAGCACGCCAGGCCTCCCTGTCCATCACCAACTCCCAGAGTTCACTCAAACTAATGTCCATCAAGTCAGTGATGCCATCCAGCCATCTCATCCTCTGTCGTCCCCTTCTCCTCCTGCCCCCAATCCCTCTCAGCATCAAGAGTCTTTTCCAATGAGTCAACTCTTCGCATAAGGTGGCCAAAGTACTGGAGTTTCAGCTTTAGCATCATTCCTTCCAAAGAATACCCAGGACAGATTAGAAACAATTTATTAAATGGCTGCCCCAATTTAACTAATGACAAGTGAGCAGAGGGGCAGAGTGAACAAGCCATCAAATTTAGTAGAGATGGATCTATAGTAGGTGATTGGGAAGTATCTAACCAAGCATTGGAGAAGGAAATGGCAACCCACTCCAGTGTTCCTGCCTGGAGAATCCCAGGGATGGGGGAGCCTGGTGGGCTGCCGTCTCTGGAGTCGCACAGAGTCAGACACAACTGAAGTGACTTAGCAGCAACAGCAACCAAGTAAATACTCATTATTTTAAACTCTTACATTAGATAATATGTAAAATCATCAAGAAAACCTGAAGTCTCTATTCTCTAGGTCCAAGACCTTCAAGTAGCTGGACTTAAAAATTTCAGAACTAAGCCTAATCCAAGGTCCCGTCATGTCATGTCTGGTTAACCCCACTCCTCTAAGTCTTCTAACTCTTCTGCCTCCAGTCTCCCCATTTTATTCCAGGCTGCTTGTATGTCTTTAGAGCCACCAATCCCTGCCCCTACAGTACTGACTGTCCTGAGTGTACACTAAAAAGCACTGAGTATTGTGCCTAACATACAGATGACATTAAGTGTCCGTTTACTATGAATCCTGAGCTGACAATTCAAGTTCCTCAAAAACCTGACCCCTGCTCCCCTCTCAAACTTGAATGGTGACTATCCTATTATAAGAACCACCTACTACAAACAAAGTGGGATAGTGACTCCCCCATAACCAGAAATGCCACATGCAAGGCTATTTCTCTTTTCCCTTCTTGGAATGCATGCCACTTTACCCTCCTCCTTTATCCATCTCTTCACTCAACCTTACGGTACCCCCAAGAGTAAATAACTCAATACTCAACCAAGCTCTCTATCCCTAGAAGCAGCTTGGCTCTAACCCCACCTCCATGTAAAGCCTTTCTAAAAGGGGCCAACTTCACTCCTGGGACGTCGAAGAGCTTATTCTGCCTACATCACTAGGGGCTAATTTAAACTGGTGACAGAAAATGTCTGGTACATATAACGATGAGTTTCATAACTGAAGCAACATCTCAGCATCAAAACTCAGTGTGCCCCATTCAACTATCCTGATCTTTATGTCTCTAGTCTATAAGACAGGATCTTGCCCTCAAATGAACAAGTGATGAGAGGGCTTCCGAGTCCCTCACATGTGTTATTTCTTGACCTGAGTGTTGACAACAAGGGTATGCTTAGTTCATAAAAATATGTAGAAAAATATAGACTTATGACATATATACCTTCTTCCTTTTATAAAAAATACAAAATAAACAGGTAGACAAGGTGAAAGAGGATTTAAAAAGAAAAACCTAAGATAAATAATCTGTACAAGAGAAATAAATTCATTCTCAAATACTGGCAGGTGGAAGCCATCTCAGTCATCCCCAGGCACGTAGTTATCTACAAGGATATTTAAGAATGTTTACCTTCGGTGATTTAAAAGCTATTAATCACTTTTACCCTTTTAACAAGGTGTAGTTCAGCTGAAATAAAAACTATAAACTAAAAATGTCAACATTTCAGAGGATAATACCAACATAATTTATAGAAATACCAGGAGGACCGGCTAATTACATGAATAAAGCACTTTGGAAATGTAAATGGCATACAAATTCTAAATGATGATGATAATGATGGTTGAGGTATCAATATTTTAACCTTTATAAATGTAATTTAAAAATAATAAGCACTTCCATACTGCTTTACGTTCTCTAATCAGCTTAGAGATACTAATTAAGCCACAGGTCATCCTCTGAAACATGCAAATAATTCCATTTAGAGAAACTGGAGGTGAAGTCACTAAGTTGAGCTCACACGTTAAGAACTACAGGGAATCCAGTTCTCTTCGGTCCATAGGACTTCAAAGGAGAAGGTGGACTATGACGACAACAAGACTCAACTTCCTTGTTTTGCTTTTAGCTCCCTTTGTCCTCCTGACTTCAAGAAAGAAAGGACTGGGAGGGGGGGATATCTGGAAAGGAAATGTTATTAAAATGACAATCTGGCCCCATTATGTTTTAGTCCACACACTGACTGAAGCATATATGTGAATAAAGCAAACGCAGAAGGTGAGTCTAAAATAAAGGAAACGATTCACATGCACGTGTACAAAGACAGTAAGATCCAGGAATGAAAGGAATTGTCTGTAACCATCCTAGGGAAATGCTGATATAACCCTATTTCCTAACAGGATCATGAAAACATCCCTATCCTTACATCTATACTAGACTCAACTGAGTCCAATGGCACTCAAGCTTAAGTATGAACTAAAGTGAGGAGATAGTTGGAGCAATGTGAAATAAAACTTTACCCAGAAGGTTATAGCCCTATGTCCTTATGCTACTTAGGCCCATCTTGTAGAAGATTCCCAAGACTTTATGTGTGGGAGTTCTGGCCTGGAAGGTCTGCCTAATAACCTCTAAATTCTTTTTTTTTTTTTTTTAACCCCTAGATTACAACAAGCCTAACACATGGTAAGATACCATAATAAAGGGAAGGAGACAAAGTCACAATTGTTTATATAAATTTTGAAAACAATGGAGACGATGTATCATGGTGGTTAAGTGTCTAACTGGGAATAGACAAATCTGAGTTTACATCTCAGCGTCACCACTTAATAGCTAAGGCAAGTCACTTAGCCTCTTTAAATCTTACTTTTGTCACCTCAAGAGAAAGCATAATAATGGTATTATCAATGTGAGGATTAAATGGGATAATGTGTACAAAGTACTAAACGTGGCAAATGTTCAGTAAATGTCAGGTATAGTTCTTACATTTTTCATTATTAATGGAGAAAATAGATCAGAGGGAAAAGAATGGTATATCTATTCTAAAGGAATGGTAAGTGTTAATACAAATGATTAGAGGTAACAGAGGATGAATTACAAATACTGAAAGATGTGTGACATGGTACCTACCGGATAGGCTTGAAAATATTAGGAAAAGGTGGCAAGATAAGGCAGGATCGAAATATTAATCCTATATGAAATTTCTGAGTGCCTACTACAAAACAGTTTATAGACAAAAAAACAAAGAAGTTGTCCTTGATGCCCATATGCTAATAATTCAGCTAAAGAGACTGCAACTTTAGGTGATAGGCGGTGGGGGTGGTTAAAAGAGAGAGAGAGGGGTAAGATAATCAGATTGACTCTTTTTGTCATAGATCCAGAATTAAGGCTTGATATGGATAGAACCATGATTGTGATAAACAGCAAGTTGTAAGTCAAAAAAATATTTTAGGTTTGCCAACGGAACTCCTAAATAAAATGTAGGTGAAAGTGAACTACAGCATCCTGGCTGGCTTATACTTCTTTGCTCTTAGAAAAAGGATAGTAGCAATTGCCATCTCAACATCATTATGAATAGAAGCAAACTATTGCTCTTCCACCGAAAGTAGAGATGAAGACCTTGAAAAAGTCACTCCACTCTGCTAGTTTTTCCAGTTTAAAGTAGAAGCTTGGTTCTGTGAAAGAGGTGACACTTATCATAGGCAGTGATAACCATCTAAGGAATCAAGTAAATGAATGAGATTAAATGACTGAGGAAGAATGAAGGAAGAGATGTGGCAAGAACTAAGTTTCAGATTTATCTTCTAGTTTGCCCACGGCACCCAACTTGCCATAGGAGCTCTTGGGTACCTTCCTAACGACGATATACTTAGTTACCAAAAAGTCACAAAACAGTCACTTAAAAATCATTCTGTTTTGAGTCTTCCTATTCAGTAGTAGTTAAGACAAATGTTGGAATCAGACGAGGATGCAAAGCTTGACTCTGTCACTTACTAGTGATCAGCTTAGGCACAGTGTCATCATCTGAGCCTGGGAATAAGAAGCTCAAGCTCTCTGAAGGGTTGTGAGGGTTGAAGGAAATCATGTATTTAAGGCTTGGCTCAGGTAATATCATTAACATATGTAGCACTGAAATTTCCCGAAGTAACACCAGTATTTCCTTATGACAGTCTGGTGTCTAATTCCATGGTTCTCCTGCTCATAGGAATAACCAGGAGGGTTTGTTAAACACTGACTGCAGAGCCCCATTCCCCCAGAGTTTCTTAAGCAGTAAGGCTGGGATAGAGTCCTAGAACTCACACTTCTAACTAGCTCCCACGTGATGCTCATGAGGCTGGTCCGGGGACCACACTTTGAACTATTAGTCTAAAGTCATTTCTGATGCTACTGTCTGCTCTAAGAAATTTTCTTAAGACTCCAGAGGGAGTCAGAATTGACTTACATTAAAAAACCATAATAGTTTGCAAGTACCTATGCAATAAAGAAGGAGGGGGAAAAAAACATCCACTGAGCTGGGACCTAAATAATCCCTAAAGAGAAAGTTTTGGTTCCCCTTGCCACAACCAACAGCCTTTTTCATAAAATGTTAGCATAGTTTTATTCTGTACAAATCCCAAGTGATTCATGTCAGATTAACTCCCCACAGAAATGTAGGCAGAATGAACAGATGGCTTTTTCCTTTCTAAATACTGTGTGTATAACATATAATTTTTTTTTACTTAAGCAGTAAAACTCACTGGCTCCAGAGTCACATAGGGTCTAAATGAAATAATCTAAATGCATTCACAGCCACAATTCTGAGGTCCTATTCACTTGCTCCTTTAATGCTGTGAACTGCTCCTACCCTATCAGTTCTGAGTTGGCCATGGATGAAAGGAGTTACAGTAGATATAAAACCAAGAGCAAATAAATATAAAGATGAGTGTTTTCCCAAGCTTTTCTGCCTGCCTCCAAGTTTTTATTTTAAAGAAAAGAGCACAGCTCTTCATGGCATACACTTTCTCATCTCTCTATTCCTCTGATTAATGATCCCAGAAGACAAACAACAGCTCATTATATATACTGGAATGGTGTTTATATGTAGGCAGAAGAAAATTATAAGAGTATTTTTTTATTAAAAATGGAAACTTCCTTTCAAGTGAGCAATTTAAACATCCTTGTTTTATTTTAGGAATTTCACCTTTACCCTTCCCCAAGTAAATGAATTTTCATCATCTCCAATTGCTACCAGCTTAAAAAAAAAAAAAAGACAGGCAAAAGTACCACTCTTCGACCAGCAACAACATATAAAGACGTGGTGACCACAGCAAAATTATACTAATTATCATAAACTAGCTGGGCACCTCCAAATTGAGGCTCTCAGAAGTAATTTACTACCATAAACTGACTCAATTATGGCAATTTTAATTTCATATTCTTGTAGTTCCTTTTGACCATTTTTCCCCCTCTTGTAACTTTGCTGGTCTTTAAAAAGGGCACTGTCATCTTTGGTTGGATCTTTTTTAATGCTAGGTTTGTAACATTCTCTTGAAGCTTGAAATTAAATTTTTTTTTGCCTACCAATTTAGTCCCTTCCCACTTGGCAAACATCTTTTGTGACTCTTGCATCTCTAATGGAGCTGAAAATTAAGATGACTTTTTTTGTTTAAATCTTTGCTATGCCAAAGTATCATCAATAATGTTAGCACGGCTTTTTTCTGTATAGTGGCCCAGGAGTTAAAATAAAAGCCTTACATTTCTACAGCACCTCATCCCCTGGAGGACCACAGACCACCTCACAAACCGCACTCTGAGGACACACCCCCAATGCCGCTCCCTCGCAGCTGCCCCTCAGCAAAATGCATGCTCTTATTAACTAGCATTTACTCAGAAGATTTCCATAATAGCAGCTCTAATGATTCTAAAGAAAGACTTAGCACTCAAAGAAGGCAATTACACACAAAACATATCAATGAAAGAAGTGGATTCAGTTTATAGCAAGTGTGGTTCACTTACAGCAAGATATGAACAAGAACTTAATGTGGATAAGACAATCGAAATGAAAAATCAAACCATAAAATCTTTTTTTTCACCCAAAGAACTAAGGGTAGTTTGGGGATCGTTTTGACTTAATCAACTAGCAAATTTGTTACCGTTCTTCCAAAAGTATCCTCAGTGCCTGTATCAGTCGCTCAGTCATGTCCAACTCTTTCTGAGACCCCATGGACTGTAGCCTGCCAGGCTCTTCTGTCTGTGGGATTCTCCAGGCAATACTGGAGTGGGTTGTCGTTTTCTCCTCCAGGGGATCTCCCCACCCAGGAATCGAACTTGGGTCTCTAGCATTGCAGGCAGATTCTTTACTATCTAAGCCACCAGGGAAGCCCCTAAAAAGTACTGTCATATTCATATACTGAAAATGATGCTGAGAAGCAAGCACTGTTATCTATGGGGTTGACCAAAAAGTTTGTTCAGGTTTTTCCATAACACCCTACAGAAAAAAACGCTAATGATCTTTTTTGACCAACCCAATACTAACAAGCCGGTGATGGTCTCAATTATTAACAGTTTCTCTTGCCAACATTATTTCATGCCCCTTATGTGGAACCTGGAGCTATTCTGCCTGGTCAAGAGAAACCCCAGGGATGATTTCACTGCCATCCAGTGAAGAGAGGATGAACTGCTCTCCTGGGAACGCAGCAGTCTTTCAAGTCTTCGTCGTCACAAAGCTTTATGAGTCCTCTGCTATTAATACATGACTTTTAAATCTACAAAGTTCATCACAATTACAAAGCATTTAAAATTCAGTCCTAGGACTTTCCTGGTGATGCAGTGGTTGGGAATCTGCCTGCCAGTGCAGGGGGCACAGGTTTGATCCTTGGCCCAAGAAGAATCCACATGCCGCAGGGCAGCTGAACCCATGTACCACAACTACTGAGCCTGTGCTCTGCAGCAAGAGAAGGCACTGCAGTGAGAAGTCCATGCTCCGCAGCGAGCGAGTAGTCTCCGCTTGCTGCAGCTAGAGAAAGTCCACACGCAGGAGCGAAGACCCAGTGCAGCCCAAACAAATACATTAAAAAACACAAATAAAATACAATCCTAAAATCAACTGACCAATTGATATGTATTGGGTATCTACTATTCATTCATTCAAGAAATGTTAATTAGGTGCATACTGAACTTAGGAAGTGGTACCAAATTTGGGGGCAGGCAGGGAATTCACAGTTAATAAACAATAGTCCCACTCCTTCTCTCAAAAGGCTTAAAGACTAGTTGAAAAAGGAATTAAAAACTGAATGTGGGAAAGCACGGTGAGAAACTGAATGATGTATAAGAAATGATCCTCCAGAGGACTTCTACCTGACTGAAAAGATGTAGATTCAGCAAAGAAAAAAACAGAGAACTAACAAGACATGTTGAACAAGTAGTAATACAAGGGCAATGAGTTCTTGAAAGGAAATGCTCAGAGAATGCTTCCAGATGAGATAACACAGAGAAGACTGGGGTATATTAGAGAAGATATTCAGGCATGAGGGCAAAGACAGTGGGAAGGATGTACAGGACCAACAAGTGTTGCTGGGAGAAGGGACAGTGTCATATCTGGAGGACAGAGAGAGACTAATTAGAATACAGCATCTCTATAGGACTTCCCAAATGGCTCAGTGGTAAAGAGTCCACCTGCCAAAGCAGGAAACTAAGAGACTTGGGTTCAGTCCATGGGTCGGGAAGATCCCCTGGAGAAGGAAATGGCAACCCACTCCAGTATTCGTGTCTGGAAAATTCCACGGACAGAGGAGCCTGGAGGGCTACAGTCCATGGGGTTGCAAAGGAGTCAGACACGACTAAGCACAGCACACAGGACGAGGGTAAACTAAAGAAGGAAAAGCAGGCTTTGTCCAAATTGTGGGAGCCCTTGAATGACTAAGACAAAAAGAAAACACCTTATGCACAACCTCACTAATACAAGGAAATGGATCGTTTGTAATAAACCTAAATTTAATTCGCATTTCCAATCTGCTTCTTTTACTATACAATGATGCTACTACAAAGACTGGCACATGCACCACCACCATACCATAAGGAGTCAAGCTTTTCTTTCAAGCCCTTAATCATCGAAAATCTTGGAATTATCACATTTTTATAGGATAGAGGAAGAGTCTATGATCACCTAACCTGAATATCCTTTTTCCTTAAACTAAAATCCTGGGAGGAGCAGGTGGGACAGGACTGGTATTCATTCCCGAAGCTCTTCTACTCCATTGCACCCCAGGGAGGCCAGCTGGCAACCCTATGGGGTTATTAGGTGTCTCTAATGAAGATCCTGACCCCATACCCAGCACCCCTCTTGATCAAAAGTATCCGCCTCCAGTGAGGGACCCTATTGACCTGCATCTCAAACACAGGGGAGTAATTCTCTAAGATCAGGCGACTTTGTTGCTGGGTCAACCTCAGGGCAATGAATCTCCACTTTAGCTTATGTCAATCAGCAGAGCATCTAAAATGTGCCTGGGTGGAGGAAAACAAGAGGTGATATTTCTTTCTGATCACAGCAGGTGAACAGATCATCAACCAGGACCCAGAATCAGAGAAGAAAGAAATAAAACAGCTGCAGGGATGTTCAGTCTATTTCCCAACTGATACACATTCAGTTCTATCAGGATCAAATGGCCGATGATATTCAACTCCACTTTCCTAGGGGACCATCCTATGGCCCAACAGTCCTCACTGTAGAAATACCCCGACGTGTCAGCTGACATTCTGCGTGTCTGTTTTTCTGCTGTGCTCATCTATACTACTGTGTTCATTTTACCTTTGAATTTTTAAAAATCACTGTAAAGGTCTCACCCTCATTGTTCCCAAGTTCAATACCTGCATTCGATTTTCCAATCAAAAGCATCAGACCTACATTATCCATTGTGATTTTGTATTCCTTTGTATTAAAACATGGTTGACTACAGACAAGTACTGAATTTTACTCTGGGGCCCTTTTTGATGATCTGCTCTCTGTGAAAACACTTAAGCAACCCCTGAAAAGTGCTCTATATCATATCAATGCTAACTATTGAAGAGTCATGACTCCCTGAGTGACTAACTACACAATGACGCTTCTCTCTTCAATGTCATCCCATCTCTGAAAAGGTTAACCTCTGTTGGCTTCCATGCTTGTTCCTAAACATGCTAGTTCTCCAAAAAGCACTGATATGTGCCTCATCTCAAGTCCTTCATCACTACAGATGCTCAGCTTGGGATTCCCACCCATTTATCTGTCATTCTGGCGCACACGTGCCTGACACTCAAGGCAGCAACCCAGATGCTATCTCCCCCAAACTGGGGAGATGGAGATGATCAGTCTCAGCTCCAAGAGGAGACGCTGTTTCGTGCAGCACAGCCCAAAATAGCACTGGCCTTTTTCATTGCCATATCACGCTGCTAACACATAACTAATGTGCTGTCAAAATTTATCACCCCCGTGAAACTGGCTATTCCATGCTGAGGTTTCGTCATCTGCTGCAGTTCACTTGGAGGCAGCCCTTGTTCTCCTTAGATGGAATCCTATCCCAAGTGTTGCATTCTGCTATCATTGTTCACTTTTTATTTTTTAAAAATCCTTCAAAACTTTTAGGGAGCTCACCAAAAAAGATTCATGCCACTCACTAATGCGCCACTCTGACAACACCAACAAAGACTTCTGGGAAGACCAGAAATACTTAAAAAAAAAAAATATTGCACCTTTGAATGCTATACAGTTGGCTATAATCTGAAGGATAAAATAACTTAAAATGATTCTGAAGACGATTCTTCTGTGAAGGGCTCAGGTTTTTTCAGCACCTGAATATTAGAGGTATAGATCTGGCAGCAAAACTGCATCCTGCCCATCCTTCTATGACTAAGCGAAAGTGTACATGACACACAGGTGGTGAATGAGATGGTGTAAAGCTGTTTGAGAGATCTGAGTAACAGCTTCTTAAGCTCCTTTAAGTTAGGCAGGGCTTTTAATGACTATATTTACTTTTTGTGGCTTCCCATTGACCACATTCCCTGGAGCTCTGGCGGATCTGAGAGAAGAAACAGGGAACATACCAGGAAACTCCTGGTGCCAGCCTCACATGCCAGTCCTGTCATGATATAGCCACAGTGTAGCCCGGTCCAGGATTATGAAGGAAATAAACCTCAAATTACCCCAACTCTAAGGTCTCTCCCTAATGGCTGGCCCAATGGACATTTTGTCCTGCTTGCTTTGTTTGTTTACTTCCTCTGGGGGTCACTTGCCTGTGACCTGTTAAAACAGGCTTTTATTCCCTCTCCAAAGTGTCTGTCCACATCCCCTAAGGAATGGCCAGAATCTGAAAGCCACCATCTCTAACTGGAACAGCATTTGGGTCCTGCTCAAAAATGGCTACTATATCAACCACATATAATAGAAAAATGCAGATGCAAAGAAAGGCAAAATGTGGCGTCACTGTTAGAAGCCTCAGTCTCTAGGAACTATAACATATGCTGGTTGGAGCAACATTGGAGAGCTGATTAAACGGATGGACTACCAAAGCAAAGTAGGGCTTCCCAGGCGGTGCAATGGTAAAGAATCTGCCTGCCAATGCAGGAGACACACGTTTGATCTCTGAGTTGGGAAGATCCCCTGTAGAAGGAAATAGCAACCCACTCCAGTATTCTTGCCTAGAAAATTCCATGAACACAGGAGTCTGACGGGCAATGGTCCATGGGGTCACAAAAGAGTCAGACATGACTGAGCACGCACACGTGCACCAAAGGAAAACAGTCCTCGCTTCACTCTTATAATCATGAGCTTCTGAGCTGGTCCATAGTAGAGATTCAGCTATTATCCACAGGCAGACAGACGGTCCCTAAATTTCTATCTCCCACCCTAAGCTCTCCCCTAGCCTCCAGGGTCCCGTCTCTAGTTGCCTGAAACACAATTCTATGGGGATATTCTGTTAACGCCTCACATTTAACAAGCACAAAGCACTATCTTCCTGATCCTAATTCCCAACCACACAGGCTCAAAACTTCACCCTGACTTGAGACTCCATTTCTTAGAGTCAATGTCAAAACATTCAGAAAATTCACTCTTTCAAAAGCTCTCTCTTAGCTCTGTGTTCTTTCTGTTCATGGGCCCTGCCCTAGTCTAGCCCCTCCTTCTTGTATCGATTGAACTTGCCTTCTAATTGGTATCTCTCCATCCATTTCCTTCTCCAGTGATTCACTGTGAACACTGCTGCCAGAAAACTCATCCTAAAAATACTGCTTTCACCATTTCACTCTTCTATTGAAAAAGTATAACATCAACCATCATCTATGAAG